>VDFB02288697.1:0-20083 GCA_007258455.2 Sequoia sempervirens
CATGATCCTCACTAGCCTGTAGCTGTAAGATTCTTTCGATAGCTCTTTGAGTAGCTTCCTCTTTTAAGTCTTCCCTGTAGCCTAGCCCTGTTTTTTCTTTGGGGTTCATTGTAACAAGTTGTATTGGTTCGCTCATGCCTTCTTTCCTTTTACCCAAAGCACCATTTCCCTCATATCCCATTTTTGTCAAGATTGTCCGACCTTTGCCATACTTATTTGTGCATATATTGGACATTGATACCTGTGAAGGTTCTTCATCTTTGTATAACTAGTTTAGGACCTCCCTATCTTTTGATTCCTCCACTTGAGTGCTTGCTTTTATAAACTTCACATCAAAGAGTGTGATGGGTTGTAAAGATTGTTGTCTTGAGGTGGATGGTTGTCCATGTGACTTAGGAGAAGATGAAAGTTGTGATAAGTATGAAGATTGCTCAAATGAGTATTCCCCCATGCCCTTGTCTTTTATTTGGATCTTTTCCAACTATTTTGATAAGGCATCAAATTGACTTCCATTGTTGCATGAAATAGAGTCAACGACCCCTTTTCCTTTTGATTGAGCCCTTTCCTTATACTGTCTTGATGAAGAACCCACTGGACTTTGTTTGTTTGATGGATCAAAATTGATGACTTCTCTATTATGTGGTACAAAGGTATCTTGACTTGTTTTGAGTGCACTACAATATTGGGGATTATTAGAATTGGCAACAATGGTGACCTCCTGTCCATTGAAAGGAAATTTCAGGCACTAATGATAGGTTGATGGTACCGCTTGCATTTCATGAATCCATGGTCGTCCCAAGAGTATGTTATATGTCAATTCCTTGTCTAACACCTGACACACTATGTCCTTGATGATTGGTCTCACTTGAATGGGTAAGATGATTAATCCTTGGGAGGATCATTCTTCATCATCATATGCTTTTATGGTGATTTTCCTTCTAGGATCAATAGCATTTTTAGAATATCTTAATGCACGAACAAGATTGAGAGTGCAAATGTTTAGGCCTGCTCCTCCATCTATAAGGACATGTTTGACGTGATGCTTATGGATGAGGACTTCGATGTGAAGAGCAGTGTTATGTCGATGGGTGGTGGATGCAACGTCATGTTCAGAGAATGATAAGCAATGAGGTGTAGTCAAATGTCCCACCATATCTTGAAATGTACATACTTCTAGATTGTTTGGTACTGTGGTGGAAATTAAAGCTTGTTCCATGATTTCTTTGTGCACTAGAAAAATCTTGAGAAGTTCCAATATGGATATTTGAGCAGGTATCTTTTGTAACTAATCGACAATGTCATATTGAGTTACAAGAAAAACATTCATTTTGGACATAGAAGGGGTAGCTCCTTTCAATGTTACCTTGGCTTTTCCTCTTGTGATCACATTGATAGGTGTATTGTCTTGATCGTTTGTGATTTTGATGACATTAATTCAATTTTCATTCATGTCAACGTTAGTGCTCTGATTTCTAGGTTCAAGATCATTGATTTGGTGTGAGGTGGTGTCATCATTGTGCTAGATTTCAGTAGTGGCATCCTTCCCTTGGCTTCTGATTTCAATGTCTTGGATGGAATTCTCAACCATCTCAATACAATGAATGGTAGAATCATAAACATAGTTTATATTCTTGCCTTTGGTATTCGATGTAGAGGACTCTCCCTTTTCATAATTGGGTAAAGGGTTCTTGAACACTCCCTGATCACTGTTTGTTTGGGGTCCTTCAATGTGTACCCTTTTGTTATCAATGAGATCTTGGATTGCATGTTTTAATTGCCAACAATCTTTCGTCATATGACCCTTGTTTTGATGATAATCACAGTAATGGGCATCGTTCCACCAAAAGGGTTTGACTTGCGATCCCAGTTTCATGCTTCTAGCATTGTGATAAGCTTAGCCTCAGTAAGTTCCTTTAAGGAGAATCTAAGGATTGTCCCAATGGTGTAAATTTTCGTCAATTGGAAGGTTTTGGAAACAGTGTTGCTTTAGTCCCCGGATTAGTCTGATTGTTGTTTTGGCTAACATTTGGAGTGTTGGGAGGATTGTTGGCCTGATTAGTCTTGGTGGCAGCTGCAATTAGGTTGAATACTGGTTTGGTATTTTGATTTTCAGCTATGACCTCATTGGTACCCATGTTCTTGTTTCGTTGCCAAAATTTAGGTTTGTCCCCACCGTTGTAGTTGTTAGAGGAAGTGGATGAGTTGTTTTCATTGTATATCTTAATGACCCCTCTTTTGACTAAGGCTTCTTTGATCTTAATTCTGTTTTCAATCAATTTTTTGAAGGTAGGGGGACATTGTAATTCCAACCTATAACTCATCTCATTGTTTAGGTTGTCAATGAAAATCTCTATCTTTTCCTTTTCGGGCACGGGACGAGAATACCTTGTGAACAATCTCCTCCATTTTTGCAAGAAAATGAGGAAGGACTCACCCTTTTTCTATTTCAAGTTGCAAAGGTCTTTCATGGTGATATCATGTTGGATGTTGTAAGAGTATTGAGTGAGAAATCTATTGACCAACTCTTCAAATGTGTTGATGGGGGTGTAATCTTTGAAAACCATTCAAGGCATGTCCCTCCTAGACTTCGTGGAAATAGTCTCATCAAGTAAGTTTCCTCATGCACAAATTCTAGACTCATGGTTCAGAATTCCCTTACGTGATCTAATGGATCAGTTGTACCATTGTATTTATCATACTTTGGAAATTCACTACGTTTAGGGAAAGGAATCATGTTGATGGATGGATTAAAGGGATAAGGACAAATGTCCTCAATCAAGTATCATTTCAAGTTCCCCTTTGCATATCTAGAACTTGTTGTTGAAGGTTCTTCATTTGGTGAGTTAAAGCAACCATTTGTTTCGTTTCCTTTTCAGGCTTTTGGGGAGGTGCTTTTAAGATGTTGATGTCAAAATTAGGGGGAAGTTTGACTCCTTGATTGGCTAACATTAATAGGTATTTTTTCCCATCTCTTTCAAAAATATTTTCCAAAAACTTATGGAAGTTGGGGTCTTGTTGCACTTCTCGGATATCCTCATCGTTTATTTCTTCCCCTTGAGTGTTGTTGAGTCTAGGAATAGGGATTTCTTCTACATCAACCATGTTGCTAGGGATCTCACTATTTTGAGGTTCAATGTTGGGAATTTCAATGTTGGGAGTTCCAATATCTAAAGTTTCACTACTCGAACTTCCTATGTTTTCCATTTCAAAGTGGGGTGTTCCAAGTTCCTTGTCTTTGAGTCCCCTCTTTTGTGATCTTGTTTGGACGGGCATACAAATGTTATGATTTGGACTAAGCTTTGATCTAAGTTTGAAATAGTGCCAAGGATTAAAATTAAGTCAAATAGAATGAAAAATTCTATTGATTAGACTAAGTTTGATTTGATTGCATGATGTCATTTCGTTGATAGAAGGATGACAAATCCCAAAGATGAAACTAGGTTGTACAAACAAAGATGTGATGGATATTGATTGATTTAGGCACCTTGAAATGTTTAGATCTAGGTTTAGTTTAAAAAGTTCCACTTGTATAGGTCCATTTTGACAATGTTTAGACTTCTAAGGTATCTAAGGAACGATCTTGAACTTGGAGTTTAGATTCCCGTTGTGTAATTAAGGTACTCAAAACATTGGAAAAGTCTTGGATTTTGATAATAGTACATCATGTATAACTCTAGAATGTCCTTGCAAGCTCTCTTGTAAAAGTTGAAGGTTAGTCTTTCTCTAAAGTCGTAGAGCATAGACAAACATTTTTGGTGTTGTTTGAAACTAAGAGGCTTGAGCTTGGGTTTTCTAACCTTGACCTTTCATGAAATCATCATGTAAACCACATATTCTGACCCTATTTTGCCTAAGGAATGGTTGAACACTGTTGGAAGGACTGATTTTCTGAAAATGGATGGACCTAAGTTACCGACTTGTCTACCTCAATGAATGTAGTTCTGAATCAAGGTTTTCACTTACAAAATGTAACGTTTTTTATGGTGTTTGGTTTGAGTTTCATTTTGAAGACACATCAAGCAAAATATACACTCCTAAGGCTATGTAAGACTATATTCTTTTAGATTCCACACAGGTTTTACCCTAACCGCACTATCTTTAGCGGATGAATTTAGAAGCTTGGTTGCACAAGCTCCCCCTTACAATGCACTCTCTTCTCAAGCCAACCAAGCTTCCAATCCCCATGAAATTCCCATGGTGAATTGATCACCTCTACTAAAAACTGTGAGAATGTGGATGCCTTGGCAACAACCGTTGCTACACCAAAGAATAGATAAAGGATTTTGGAAAATCTACAACAAGGGTTTTAATGTGGGAATTCCATTCGTGGGGGATAATCCATACTACGAGAGTCCCTTATGATCCATCTCATCAGAATTATCCTCGTGATACTTGAACTTTCCTCAAGTATCCACATTTATATCTCAGTTGGAAGTTGCTTGGCTTTAGCGTGTTACTGGTTGGGTCGTTCCCTTGGGTGATTACTTTTTTCCCACAAGGCAAGCCCTCTAGGATAAACAAAAGAAAGCGAGTATACCCATAGTTTGATCGATCTTTATTTCGCATGAATAAAGAGAGAACTCATGCCATATACCCCACTTACACTTGCACATAAACAAGAATGGGTCTAGCTTTTTGGATCACCTAGTTAAGGGGAAAGCATATGCCTACCATCCATCACATACAAAATACATGGTGTTCATTAATCTGTTAATTAATCTATGTTCCTAACTTAACCAAAAGGAAACATGATGTTCATTATCCCTTTACTTAAGCTACGTTCCTAACTTAACCAAAATGGAAACAAGTACATAGCATCTAGCCTCTGAAATATGTTAGTAGTTTATGTTTTGAGTCTTTGACAGCGAATCTGGGAAAACCTGCAAATGCACAACACCAAATGTGAGTTTCTGATTTTGGTGAAAAATTGCAAGAGGTGCCAAAACAGAGACAAGATGTTCCAAAACTCTAAAAACAACCTAGAAATGGCTCAAAACAGTTCAAAATTTCCTCCAAACCGGTGCAAAACATTCCCAAGTCATAAACCTTGCACCTACAATCATGAAACCATCAAAAAAGTTAGCAATAAGTGAGGAAAAGGCCCCACGGTGGGCGCCATTTTGTGCATGTGTCGAAATGTGTAGAGTGAGTTAGTTATTCTAATGTCAACACAAACCTTAATGAAACAGTTTACATTCAAAGTTTGAAGCAAGTAAAACTAATCTATTTCGTAATACAATCAAACTTTTCAAATACATATCATTTTTCTCTAATTCTAGGGATTTATTAAACTGTTTGGCCCTCAGATTTCTATGAGCACAAGGGTTGTTAAATGACTACCTAGAAAATGAGATTTTATGCTTAATATGCAAGTTAAGATGATTTCTATGTGCAAATGTGTGGTGGAAGGATTAATGGTATGATCTTAAATGAAACAAGATGATGGAATTGATGATGAATGCAACGATAAACGAAGGATGATGTTGGTGATGGATGAACAAGTGGAGATGAGTGAGATGATATGCAACTATAATGAGCTATCTATGATTATGCATATGCTCAAATGCAAACATAAAACAAACTAACCTAAAATGTAACTATGATGCAATGGAGATGATAAAATGTAACTATGAAGCAACTAATTAATCTAAGATGAGAATGCAAAGTAACATATGATATGCAAGCTAAGTATAAGACTCCATGAAAGCTCCAAGCTCCTACGAAAAACCTGCATGGTAACAATACTCAAAGTGTGGATGGAAAATGGCATTATAACACTATTCCAATTTGTATTTCAAAATAGCATTATAACATTACTCAAAAGGTGGATGATAATGCAAAGGATGAGGGGTGTATTTATAGAGTTTTGCAAGCATTTTGTGAGGTGGCACCTATCAACGGTTCAGATTCAAAGGAGACAAGATAGATGGTGGAGATGAAAGGAATTAGGATGTTGTCCCCTTGACCAAGGACAACATGTCCATGTGTGTGAAGAGAATCCCTTGACCAATTGGAAGCATGCCAAATGTATGAGATTCCAAGTGTGTGAAACAAAGACCCATGTGCTCCAAATTTGTTGGAAGTGTGGGGGAATAAAGCCATGTGCTTTTTCTTATTGGTGGAAGTGTGTGAGGATAATTCTAATTAATAATTAGGCTTATTTATTTTCATGTGACCTTTATGAGGTGGCACATAAAAAAGTTGTAGAAATGTGCTCTAATTCTTAATCAGGATTAGGGAAGATTAATTAAATAAACACGTTTAGGGTTTTTTGTTTATTTAATTTAGAAGAAATGTCCCCTTGACCAAGGACAACATGCTATGTGTGTGAAGAGAATCCCCTTGACCAATTGGAAGCATGCCAAATGTATGAGATTCCAAGTGTGTGAAACAAAGACCCATGTGCTCCAAATTTGTTGGAAGTGTGGGGGAATAAAGCCATGTGCTTTTTCTTATTGGTGGAAGTGTGTGAGGATAATTCTAATTAATAATTAGGCTTATTTATTTTCATGTGACCTTTGTGAGGTGGCACATAAAAAAAGTTGTAGAAATGTGCTCTAATTCTTAATCAGATTAGAAGATTAATTAAATAAACACGTTTAGGGTTTTTTGTTTATTTAATTTAGAAGAATGTGAATTAGGAGAATTAAAAGGAAAGTGAACAATATAAATAAAGTAAGACCTTATTTATATGTAGTTGAAAAGCATTAATCAAATAGGTTGTATTTAATTAATTGAATGTGATGACCATTTTTAGGTGTATATAGGAATCACTAACATCTTGTGAAGAATTATTGAAATCTAGTGCTTCCACTACTACCTTTGAAGATTCCTGACAGAGCATAGAAGAAGAGATACTTGTTTCCAATAAAAATCATATTTAGTTGCAATTTGTCAGTGAATGATTTATCGAAGAGAAGTATCAAGCCTACATAAATAGGGTATCCTAGAACCCATACAAATCTTCGACAATCCTAAGCATCAAGGTATCAGTTATTCGGCTATCAATAAATCTAATTATATCAATGATAACTCAATGATGTTGGGGGAAACTTTATCTAATGCAAACAAGGGGAAACTCTTGCTAGCACTTTGACCATCCATACCATGAATCATTGTCCTTGCATCTTTCCCCCTTTTGATCGGGACCAATAAGAAAAAATATGCACAAAGGAAAAGAGCATGTCATGGACAGTAATGAATTAACAAATCAAAATGAAGGCATGAAGTTCAAATGGATCTCAAAGAAAAATAAAGTAACTAATACTTATCAAACTCCATTAGTCAAAGAAATTTAGTCAAAATAAAAAAGGGACTTCCATCCATCAAAATTCTTCATCAATGCAAAAGAAAGCTTCAATAGCATTGTATAAGGTATACGAAGAAGTTGGTCCTAAATCCAAACAAAACTTTGTGTCTACCTTTCATTGCTTATCATCCCAAGTTTGGAGAATCAAAGATCCATCATCCAAACTGTCAACCAATCCACCTACATCTCATATTCCTCATTGCATTCTGCCATCCACTTCAAAACCAAGAATATCCAAATCTGGCATTAACTGTGTCCTAATAGCAACTCTTTATCATAAGGACTCTAAGGGAACTCTATCACGATGTGCACATCTAGGTAAGGTTAACTCTGGTATCAATGAAGACAAAAAAATTAGTTCTATTCCAGCGCTTGTATCTTGGCAAGACAATTCCTTTAAGAAAAATATCATTGGCATGTCATGATAGCAACATATACATCAACACCACTGGTGGTTCAACATAAAACATTCAAGAATCATAAAAAAAATAAAAAAAATCAAGAAAATAGTAGAGAAAAATCATCCTCTAGTGAAAACCACTTTGATGGTGCTTTGGACAAGCACCATGATGAAAACCTGGCAAACAAGTGTCATGTGTAGAATTGAGCCTCTATTTGTACCATTCTAGGTGGAAGTATATTATCTAATTCACCTCATCCATAGTGAATCCATGATCCATCCAATCTACTTTCATCCATCTCCCATATCCATCTTGATATTGACAAAGATTAAGGGTATACTTTAAACTTGCTTTTGGTAAAATATTGACATGGTCATTTATATAGCTCATATCCTATCTCATGCAATATTATCACCTACTTTTGACCTATCATGCATTTTCTAAACAATCTAACACTATATCTAATCTATTTAGCATTATCCTAACAACCATCCTGTATTCAAACATGTTATCTTATTAAGGGATAGTCTTTGGCTTCCTTTGCATATCATTCCCCCTAACCATGCATCCATTCATAACATTTCATGCATTTCTAGACATTGGGGGCAAACAATTACATCTTGCTTTGAAATATATCTCGATTTATGTCCTCTAGCTCACTTTTTGATCTAAAACACCATTTCCATCCCATCCATCCATTATCATAATCAAGCTCACATCCATCCCATCCATTCATTATCATAATCATGCTTTCATCCATCTTATTCCATTCATCCATCACCATAATAAACGTGTGTCTAACCATGACTTGATCACTTGTTAAGTGTCTAACCTTGCTGCACTATCACCATCCTCCATCCACATCATCCCATTTATTCATAATAAATGAAATCCTATACCTAATTGGGGGCATCCTCTTGAACCTAGTAGATGGATTAGATCCTTGTTCATATATGAAGTTGTGTATAATTGAAAAATAAAAAACATCCAAATAATCCTGGAAAATAAAAAACATCCAGATAATCCTGAAAAATAAAAAAAACATCCAGATAATCTAGAAAAAAAATAAAAAATCCAAATCATCCTCGAAAATCCAAAAACATTCATACAATGTCAAAAACATCAAGAACATTATTAGCCATCCAAGTATGAGCTAATATCCCAGTCCAATAATTGAATTACAAGGCCTTTGCGTATGTCACATAGACAAGGTCATCATTGATGAGCCCCCGAGGCATTAGGTTAGTCCCCTTAGGTCCCCCTCTCTGGGTTTAAATATCTTCAAAATACCAAAATAATCAAACATCTTCAAAAACACCAAAAATAGCCTCAAATAACCTCAAAAGCACTAAAACATTCAAAAAATATCAAAAATCGCATCTTCGTCATCGCCTACCCATAATAAACTATCCATCCATAATAAACTTTTCATCACCCTCATCCTTTGACAATGCAATCAAACCAAACCTAGTAACTTCAAAATCTAGAACAATCAAGCAAGAATCATGAAAACCTAATCACTATCAGATAAAATAGTGCCTAAATATGAATTACCTATCAATCGTCATCATCAGTACCATCAACATCCTAGCATGACAATTAATGGGTATATTGTTCCTACAATGGTCATCATCAATAGATAACATCCCTAAACTAAAAACATCTCTAGCAAGTGATATGGCAGCTATGTTCATCTGTGTTGATCTTTTCTTCTTTGATTTCATATGTTGTCTTTGTTGGATATTCTTGTAATACGACCATGATGAATATTTTCCTTTTGTGTGTAGGGATAGCCCCAAGTAATACAACGGTTGGTGCATATAAGGCTCTTCATACCTTTTATGTATAAGTCTCCTTACTTCGATGGCTTTATTCTCTCAAATTATTTAACAAGGTTTCCATATGTTAGGTATGAATAGGAATACTCTTTTTTGTAGAGTCAAAGTCCACACAATAGATACAAATCCACCTTAGTTCTTCATACCTCGATGCGTCATGTCTATTTTCTATATTAATAAGGATTGCTAATCATTAGTTTTCCCCAAAAAGCAAAAGCATACTCATAAAAATTTTCATACATTATCAAATATCGAATCACCATTGAATTCATATCCACAATCATAACTAATAGATTATCAAAAAATTGGATCAACATCAGCTATTCTTCTATCATTTCTCTCTAATGATTCTGCTGACTAACATCTATTTCTTGCATCCTGTATCCATAACATCATTAGTATCACACACATCCTGCATCCACAAACTCATTAGCTATGCATCCACCCATCATATATATCATATATCATCATATCATATAACATCCACACATCATGATTATCATCAAATATCAAAAAAAGCACAAAAATAATCATATCTGCATATTACCGTATCATAACATCACACTCGGATCACAAATCAATAGCATCATCATAATCTCATAATCATTAGTGCATCATAATCATAATCATAGGCATCATATATAATAATCAACAACATTCACATCAATAGCTGAATCAAAATCATGTCATCTCATATATCATCAAAAAATGAAAATGTCATACAACATCATAAACTGTCACATGTGTGATACATCATAAATACATATATGAGGCTCAAAAGGTTGATGAATGTATATACATCACAAAGATTTGTGTCTACATCATATAAGAGAACATCAAGATAAATATCAATATCAATATCAATACAAATGTTTATCCCTTCATATGCTCCTCTCCATTTGGAGGTGGTCTCATATCACCCTACTCGTCTCCATGTTTGGGTGACCTCTGAGTGTGCTCACTATGGGGGTGACCTGTGAGGTTGTAAAATATGCCTTTGTTTATGCTGAGAGGAACAAATAACTGAACCACCATCTGATTTGCTAGACTTGGCCCATGTGGTAGCACTTCGGGCTGCAAACTTCGGCAACCTTCACTCTCACAAGATTGTTGCCTCATAGAGAGTCTTGTAATATGTCACCTCCTGGATGAGGTGCTCCCTCTCACATATGATGATCCATGGTAACAATAGACCCATATGCTATCTCTAGTTGTATGTGCTTGCTACACTTAGTATCTCTCTCAGTGATAACTACATCATGTTGCTCCAAGCTTGGTCCCTCTCAGTCATGATCTATGTAACCTACCCCTTAGCTACTTGACAGTAGGAAATCTTAGTATCTCTCTCCGTAGCTCGAGCGTCTTTGTTCGAGAGATCTTGATCTCTCTCTATCCTCAACTTGTCACACTCCTAAAGAGCCAACCCCCTCTCTGCTATAACTGCATCCAGTCTAACACCCTGATCTTTGTCACCATCTCTCCTATCCTCCTACTATTGATTTGGCTGAGGAGGTGGTCCCTACTATTGATCCTGATGTGGAGGATCTAGTCATGGCTGATTATCCTAATGAGGAGGATCCTAGCATGCAACCTATACTGGCTGCTAGTGCTTGATAGCTTCCCTCTAACTTTGCTTGACCTCCTAGTCGACCCCTACTCAATCTCTCCTCCTCCAAGCCCTAATGGATCCTAGTGCACCTACTACTGGAAGAAGTATAAATCTTAGTGTACATCATAGATCCCACCAAGCATCATAATCCTAAGCAGTCCTTAGATCATCAAGACCACTTGCCCATCCCCAAGCCATGGGAACCATGTGGTCAAACTCTACTAAAGTTGTCCTCAATGAAGTTGTAGGATCCCAAGAAGGAACCTCTCTATTAGTGCATGCATAATTAGCATGATAGTCAGCAGTGAACACAATTTATCTCTCTCCAAACTATCTGCGGACCCTGTCTAAAAGATATCACTCTATAATATGTTGAGTCTGCATGATCAACCATCAAGTCTATCTACAAAATGTCATGTGGAGATGATCATCACCATGCCTTACATCAGATCCATGGACGCCATATGAATTGTGTCATGCCATCAAATCTAGCTCTCCAATAATGTAGTTTCCCTGGCCGCTTATATATAAGAAAATCTAAGTACTTGTATGAGAAAGGATCATCAACATCCCTCTCTCCAATCCCCTTAGGGTGAGTAATGGCAATCCTCTCCACACCTAGACATGAAGTAGGCTCACACCTGCTGATATGCTAGTAGCGCCTCTTTAGCGTACCTAATGCATATCATGATATAAATGTGCAAGAACACAGGGCCCCATACATATGTAGTACCCTCTAGGATCATGCCCTCGATGATGAATCCCCATCCCATAGGAAACTATTAGGATCGTTTGTCAGGAATCAAAGGCCCTATGTACATTCCAACAAGAATAATAGTGATGTCATGTACCTCTCTGACATAAGCTTGTAGGTCAATCTATCCATCTATAACTGCAAGTTGATCTTCCCCTAGGAGTCTCACCATAGACGCTACTCCTTGATCCACATTGTACTCAACTCGAGCACTGTGAATCAAAATCCTAAGGATATGCCATACATATTCTAGGGTATTCATACACTCTCCAATGGGAAGGTGAAAGGTAGCCGTGTCAGATCTCTATCTCTCCACCAAAGCAGTCATCATAACCCGATGCACTCTGATATCAGGCATATAGGCAATATGATATAAGCCAATAGCAACAAGAAACTGAATCTCAAAATCTCCAATGTGAGCTAGTCTTTCCAAAATCCTAGGTCTTTTCTCTCTCGTGTAGAGGGGATGAAGCATCAACTGCAAGCATAGAGCCCACAACGTCAAAATTGTAAAACATAGGTAAAAAATCCTCAACCTGCTAGCTAAAAAAGAAAATGTGAGCTTTCTTGCAAATGTGTTGCTATATAACAATAAAATGTGCACTTCTCTATAAACGTGTTAAAGCCCCAATCACAATTGTGAAAAGGAAAACACGACCACTTTTTCAAAAGTGTCATTGTTGTAGTGTAGAAAAATGTACACCTTTGCATTTTCACACTATGTTTGCATCCCCTTAATTAATTGGACTTAATTAAGCCCTTAATTGGCCCAATTATGCATTCACAAACCTACTTAATTTTGTCTTTCAAAAGGTCAACCTACATTTAATAATGCCTACACTTAATTGCACGTCTTGGAAAATGTGTGTTCTAGGTTTAGGGCCTAGGACCCATTCGCCTAAGGGTGAATGGGTCCCCCCTTAAGTCTCGAGACCCAATTTTTAATATGTTTTTTGGTGGCATTTTAATTATCTAAATTCAAATTTCAAAGGTCAACTTGTGGTGTTTAATTGTCGAGTAATTAAGGAAACACCTATAAATACAAGGTATTTTTATCAATTCAAATACTAAGACTACAAGAGATCAATCCTAAGAGAAAATATTATTTTCGAGAGCATTGAAGAGCTGATTTATAAATCATTTATTGCAGCATTCAAGATCCTATCATGATGTCAAGATTTATGTGTGTTCAGGCATGTTTTTGAGCTAACATTGTGATGTAGGTTTCAAGTTTCAAGCAAGTATTCAAGCATCAAGATCTATCAAGCAATCAAGCCATTTCATGCAAGATCCAATCCTTAGAGAGATGTGTTAGACTTCGGTCCTCTAAGGGCAACCATTAAAGGGTTTTGGTGAGTTATAACAAGCTTTGTTCATTCATCAATTCCTTCATTTTTATCATTATTTCATTATCAAGGTTTAACTACCAAACTAGGGTTTGACCAAGGAAAACCCTTATCCACCAAAAATAAACATGTTTATCCTCTCTTTGTGTGTGCAAGTTTATAGGTGAAGAAGGATTGAAATTAGATCAAAAGTGCAATTTTGCAAAGTTGTCAAGACATGGAAACTCACCTACAGGTTTTATTTTCATCTTTTTGACAGTCAAACCTGGTGGAATCAAAAGCTTAGATATGAGATTTAAGGAATGCAAAAAGAATTTTTAAACCCCTATATAGAGAGACATTTTCCCCTAGGTGAATATGTCCTTCAACAGAGCCTGAAACCCACTTTTCGAGCAAGGTAAACACCATCCTAACCTTCTTAGATTTGTTGGTTAATGGTTGTTTCTGATAGTGTTATCATAATACTTCATATTTCAAGTGTTAGATCTCATAGGTTTTATTGTTAAAGCACTTTTATTCTTCTCCCAAAACTGTTGTTTAGTCATTTATGTCATAAGGAAGTCAAGGTAACATAGTGTCCAAACTTAGGGTACACTCACCTTGAGGGTTGCAAGTCAATTCTGATCATTTTTGGCACTATCCCTCTTCCTAATGAACATGGAAAAGGTGGATTTGTGATTTGGTGGACACCCCCTTTTTCTTTAGGAATATGTCCTTCATCTCACATCTCATTTTTAGGTCTCTTATCCATCTCCCCCATTTTCCTATGTTTCAATTGCAAACGCACTACCCTATGGCATACATGATAAAGTTTTCCACATGTGTCACCTTTTACAAACATGAGCATTCATGAATTCCAAACACAAAAAATTCATGTGAATTCGTGTCAATCCAAAGACTGACACATTTTCTAGCCTACCTTTAGCTATGAATTTGAAAGTCTAAATCTATGTGCAAGCAAAAATTAAAGTTATACGTACTGCAGGTCCTTCTCCAGCTGGTCTCTGGCACTATCATACGAGGTCTAATTAGTGTTGTACTTGAGGTATGAAGGCCATCACAAATGCATGTCTAAAGACTCTGGAAGCTAAGAGCTCCAAGGAGGTAGAATTCTCTAAAATTTGAGAGTGCAAATGAGGACTATTTGGGCCTAATTGTTATCTATACCTCCCAAAACCTAGGGTTTCTCCCACAACCACCCTGCTAGATCATCTTTTAAGCTTCATCATTGATCCTCAATATTTTTTGGGACCCTTAGGGCCTAGTTTTTCATCCTATTCTCATCTGAACTGGTCTTGAACTTTATCGTGAGACCGAATTAATCTTTTTTGGAAAAACTCTTGAGGGGGCATCCTATTATCCTTTGGTCATCCATTGGGGCACAGTGGGGCGTCAATTTTTTTAAAATTTTATTCGATCTCAATGATTATCTTTGAAACAATGTAGCAAGTACATTGTATTAAAGAGGAGAAAAATGCAGACATGCAAAATTGCCTAATTCATATTACACATCATTAACATTGCATTTTCATCAATATCCATCCTTGATCTTGCATAATGCATCATTTTCATCACTGACATCACTAATTCCCTTTTTAACATCATTTTCACCTATTTCCCCTATTAATTAAGTAATTTTGAATTATTTAGTTAATTTATCATATTTCACTTAATTTTCCTCTTCTCCCCTAATTGAATAATTTTGATTATTTAATTAGCTATAAATCAAATTTTCCTCTAATGTTCCATGATTAAATAATTTTAATTATTTAATTATCTAACTTTCATCGGACATAATACAAAGAAAGGTGAGGTTGGGGATGGCGTTTTCGCGTCTTTCTGCAAGCCGAGGCTAGGCGACCGCCCTAGCTCCTTCTCCTGTGTTGTTCGCTGCATTGTGGGGGTTTTGAAGCTATCGGGGCTGTGGTGGTGGGGTTTTTTCTTTTCTGAGGCCTTCTTGCTACGTTGGGTGGCTTGTGGGTGGAAGGGTTTTGATCCTGCCCTTGGGGTCTTTTCTTTTTTCCATTTCTTGCTAAAGTGTCCTGGGGGTTTGCATGCCTGCTGGGGATCTTGTTTTTTGCTATGCCGGGTGGGGAAACATCTGGGGTTAGCCCCAAATTGGATTTCCGTTCAGCATTTGGTTCGAAGCCTTCGGCGCATGGAGTGAATGTTTTTGATAATACGCTGTTTTCTTCAGAGATGGAGATGAATGATCTAGGATCGGTTAATGGTTCCCGAATTACGAAGATTAATGGGTGTTTGGAAAGATGCAAAGAGCGACCGAAGCTGATTATCCCGATGGAAATGCTTGCAGATGATATTGAATACTATTCAAGGCACTCTTTTTATTGCAAGTTCATGGGTTTGAGAGTCTCGCTGCATTTTTTGGAATCCTGGGCTCAACGGACTTGGATGCCGGAGGGGGAGATGGAGATTAGGCTCCTTGCGAACAACTTTTTTATGGTCTCTTTTGATTGCATGGCAGATCGGAATAAGGTCTTCGAGGGTGGCCCCTATTTTTATAACCAGGTGGGTTTGTTTATCAAGCCATGGCATGCTGGCTTCAACCCGACTGAGGCAATACCGAGTCGGATTCCAGTTTGGGTTCGGTTGCCGTGGTTTCCAGTTGAGTGTTGGCGGGATGATGTGTTGCATTTGGTGGCTTCAATGCTCGGTAAACCTATTGGGTCTTCACAACAGACGCAGTATAAAAAGGTAATGACTTTTGCTCGTATCTGTGTAGAAATTGATTTAAGCAAGCCACTGCCAGATTCTGTTGAAGTGAGTGCTGGATCATATACTTGGGTTCAACAGCTAGATTACGAAACCCTACCTTTTCGGTGTCGTCTTTGTCATGAATATGGTCACTTGCAGCGTAGGTGCCCTAGGGCTAAGCCTGTGGGGCCCCAACCTTCTCAGCCTTCTCGTAATCCTCCTAGGACTGATAATGGTAAGGAGCCTATTCCGGGTGATGGTAATGGAGATGATGGTTATGTCCCTGTTAAGGCTCGCAATAGGAATCGGGGCCAGAAGCGGACCTTGAGGGAGAGGCAAGATGATGAAACTTTTAATAGGTTTGAGGTGCTGGATGATCTCAGCCAAGAGGAAGTGAATCTGGGGTTGTTGAACTTGGATTAGGGAACTTTAGGTACAGGATATGATGGGCCACCATTGGAGGCCATGCAGGTTGTGCAGGAGATTGGGGTTCGGCAGATGGATATGGATCAACAATTGATTGTCCAAACTGAACAAGAATCTTCTATTGGAGCTTCAAAGAGTGGTGGAGGTGGTTCCCCATTGCCCCTGAAAGGAGGCAAGGATGTGGGGAAGAGCTCTTTGGCCTCCTCTCATTTGGGTATTCAACAAAATGAACTGAAGAAAGGGGTTGGTGACAGGACTTCCAAGCTGGGAAGG
Organism: Sequoia sempervirens; assembly: GCA_007258455.2. Classification (NCBI taxonomy): domain Eukaryota; kingdom Viridiplantae; phylum Streptophyta; class Pinopsida; order Cupressales; family Cupressaceae; genus Sequoia; species Sequoia sempervirens. The sequence continues at coordinate 16,672 of VDFB02288697.1, forward strand.
AAAAAGGATATGGAGAAGATTAAATTAACTAGGGAAACTTTGGTGGAGTCAGGGTCAGTCAAGACTCTTGATTCACATTTTTCATGCCCCTAGAAATGATTGTTCTCTCATGGAATGTAAGGGGCTTGAACAGTGGCCCTCGAGAAAAAGTTGTTCGTGATTTGGTTAGGAATCATTCTCTGGATGTTCTTTTTCTTCAGGAGACTAAATTATCTATAGATAATATGTTGGCCATGGCTCCTAAGCTGTGGAAATATGGTGAATGCCAGTGTGTGGGGGCTCTTGGTGCTTCTGGAGGGGTGACTTGCTTTTGGAACCCTCGAAAGATTTTCCCTCTATGGTGGATGTCCTCTAGATCCTCTATATCCCTAGTCGCCTCTTGGTATGAGATTGGTGAGTGTATTCTCCTCTCTAATGTGTATGCTCCTGTTGAGTTTCTGGGTAAACAACTTCTATGGTCCCATCTTCGTTTTGTTCGTAGCTTAGCTCCTTACCATCCGTGGGCTATGGCTGGCGATTTTAATGCTATTGTGGAATTGTCTGAGAAAAGAGGTGGAATTCCTAGGTTGGAGCCTTCTGCTCTGTTATTCAGAGATAGCATTTCTGAATTAAAGCTTATTGATGTTCTACCTAGTAATGGTCACTTCACTTGGAATAATAGGAGAATTGGTGAGAGTTGTGTTGCTGAGAGGCTTGATCGATTCTTGGTTTCCTGTTATTGGGTTGGAGACTTATGGTCCACTCGATTTGAAATTCTTGATTGGAGAGGTTCTGATCATTGGCCTATTAAGCTTAGTATTATCTCTGCACGGGGGCCTCGGTCTCCCTCATTCAAGTTCCCGCTTATGTGGTTACGGGATCCCACTCTTCATGATTATGTGGCTGAGTGGTGGCGGATTGGTAGACCAACTTTTGGTACGGCAATGTACACATTCTCCAAGCTTCTTCAGTTTGTCAAATATCAGCTTAAAAGGTGGAATCGACGATGTTTTGGTAATATCTTTCATGCTAAGGTTGCTGCACAGGAGGAGTTGAATAATATTACGCGGTTGATTCGTGAGAATGGGGCCTCTGAGGATCTTCTAAGGGAGGAGGCTAAGACTTTGAAAGTAGTTGAGGAATTTGAATTGCGGGAAGAAATCTATTAGAAGCAAAAGGCTCGGGTTGAATGGTTACAGGAAGGTGATAAAAACACCGCCTTCTTCTTCAATTCTGTGAAGGAGAGGAGGCATGGTAATTCCATTCCTTTTCTGGTGAATGATAGGGGTGAACGTCTTGCCTCGTTTCAAGAAATCTCTGCTGAGGCATCTCAGTATTTTGCTACTTTATTTAGGGAGGATTCACAAGGGGGCTCTGTTGAGGAAGCACAGGTTCTTTCTTGTGTTCCTCAGTTGGTCTCCAGGGAGGCGAATGAGTATTTGATGAAAGATATCTCTCTTGATGAGCTGGAGGGGATTGTGTTTCAGATGAAGAAGGGTAAAGCTCCTGGTCCCGATGGTTTCCCGATTGAATTTTTTCAGGAATTCTGGGATATCATAAAGTTGGATCTTCTGGCTGTTGTCCTTGAGTCCCAAAGGAATAAACAAATGCTTCGTGCTCTGAACTCCACCCTCCTTGCTCTCATACCCAAGTGTGAAGGGGCTGATAGGTTATCTCAGTTCTGGCCTATCTCTCTTTGCAATGTGGCTTATAAAATCATCTCAAAGTTATTGGCTGAGAGACTGAAGAAGTGGCTTAAAGTGTTGATTTCAGAGGAACAGAGTGGATTTGTGGCAGGTCGGCAGATTCTTGATGGGGTTGTCATTGCTACGGAGACCATCCACTCCATGGACAACTCCCATGAGAAGGCTATGTTCATTAAGCTGGATATGGCTAAGGCTTATGACAGGGTCAGATGGTCTTTTTTGCAGAAGATCCTTGTTGCTTTTGGTTTTGGTGAGGAGTGGATCCAATGGGTCATGAGCTGTGTCACGTCTGTTTCCTTCTCAGTTTTGATAAATGGAGATCATTCTGAACTTTTTGGTGCCTCTAGGGGTTTGCGCCAAGGGGATCCTCTTTCTCCGTATCCTTTTCTGCTTCTTGTGGAAGGCCTTGGTCGTTTGTTGAAAAGAAGGGTGGAGCTTGGCATCATTCAAGGTTGGCGATGGGGTGGAGACTTGCCTCCATAATCTCATTTGCAGTTTGTTGATGATACTGCCCTGATGGGGATGGCTACTGTTAGGGAAGCTACTAACTTGAGGCAGGTGTGGGACATATATCTTGTTGCTTCAGGACAATTGATTAATGAGGAGAAGTCTTCCATATTCTTCTTCAACACGCCGAGCCCCATACAGAGAAGAATTGCTAATATCTTAAGGTTTCAGATAGGGGTTCTCCCTTTGACTTATCTGGGTTTCCCAATTTCTGTTCGCCATCTCCCCAAGGGTTCCTGGCAGAATATTATTGATAAGCTCCGTGCAAAAGTTAATCATTGGACCCACAGATGGTTGTCTTTTGCGGGGCGGGTTCAGCTTCTCAAGTCGGTGGTGCAGGCTCTCCCTACCTACAGATGTATGCTTCAGGTGGCTCCGATGGGTTTTCTGAGGGAGTTGGATTCTCTTGAAAGGCAGTTCTTATGGGCGGGAAGTTTGGTTTCTTCCAAGTGGAGCCTGGTTAGGTGGGATGTTGTGTGTAGCCCAAAGCAATTTGGTGGTCTTGGTCTTCGACAGTCTGCGTTATCTGGAGTGGCTGTGGCTGCTAAGCTATTTTGGAGATGGTGTGTGGAACAGGATCAGCCGTGGGCCAGGATATTATCTCATAAGTATTTCCCGGGGATTCCACGACAGGATCTTCCTCGTTACCCTCTTGAGGGGAAAGGTTCAGTGATTTGGAATACTCTTCAGAAGGGTGCAAAGCTTATTAAGGAAGGTTTATTTTGGATATGTAGACGAGGAACTGAAGCTCTCTTCTGGTCGGATTCTTGGGATGGATTCCCTCCACTTACTTCTCAGTTCCCCAATCTACTTCCTTTGTGCCAAAGATTTCTCGAGGCTGGCTGGGCTAGGGTGAGTGACTTCAAGTCTATTGCTTCTTTTGGTCAGTTGGAGGTAGCTCATTGGAAGGATCCCGCAGAGTGGCCAGATTTGGGACTTGCGGAAGAAAGTGTTGAGCTTCACAAGATTCTTCATAGTAGGAGTTGTAGTTCTCTTTTGGAAGAAGATATTCTTGCTTGGACCCATAATCCTAAGGGGGTTTACTCTGTTGCTTCTAGTTATCAGGTTTTATTGGCTCAGAAGCTAACTGGGGCTGAGGTTCATTGGTGGAAAAGGTGTGGAATAAACTCTCATGGCCTAAATGCAACTGCTTTGTTTGGACTTTGGCTTGGAATAGGTGCTTGACCTAGGATAACATTCGTAAACGGGGATTTCAAGGA
>VDFB02288698.1:0-36142 GCA_007258455.2 Sequoia sempervirens
GGACAAGAATACCTTGCAAACAATCTCCTCCATTTTTGCAAGAAAATGAGGAAGGACTCACCCTTTTTTTGTTTCAAGTTGCAAAGGTCTTTCATGGTGATATTGTGTTGGATGTTGTAAGAGTATTGAGTGAGAAATCTATTGACCAACTCTTCAAATGTGTTGATGGGGGGTGTAATATTTGAAAACCATTCAAGGCATGTCCCTCCTAGACTTCATGGAAATAGTCTCATCAAGTAAGTTTCCTCGTGCGCAAATTCTAGACTCATGGTTTAGAATTCCCTTACGTGATCTAATGGATCAGTTGTACCATTGTATTTATCATACTTTGGAAATTCACTACGTTTAGGGAAAGGAATCATGTTGATGGATGGATTAAAGGGATAAGGACAAATGTCCTCAATCAAGTATCGTTTCGAAGTTCCCCTTTGCATATCTAGAACTTGTTGTTGAAGGTTCTTCATTTGGTGAGTTAAAGCAACCATTTGTTTTGTTTCCTTTTCAGGATTTTGGGGAGGTGCTTTTAAGATGTTGATGTCAAAATCAGGGGGAAGTTTGACTCCTTGATTGGCTAACATTAATAGGTATTTTTCCCCATCTCTTTCAAAAATATTTTCCAGAAACTTATGGAAGTTGGGGTCTTGTTGCGCTTCTCAGATATCCTCATCGTTTATTTCTTCCCCTTGAGTGTTGTTGAGTCTAGGAATAGGGATTCTTTTGCATCAGCCATGTTGCTAGGGATCTCACTATTTTGAGGTTCAATGTTGGGAGTTTCGATATCAAAATTTTCACTACTCGGATTTCCTATATTTTCCGTTTCAAAGTGGGGTGTTCCAAGTTCCTTGTCTTTGAGTCTCCTCTTTTGTGATCTTGTTTGGACGGGCATACAAATGTTATGATTTGGACTAAGCTTTGATCTAAGTTTGAAATAGTGCCAAGGATTACAATTAAGTCAAATAGAATGACAAATTCTATTGATTAGACTAAGTTTTATTTGATTGCGTGATGTCGTTTCATTGATAGAAGGATGACAAATCCCAAAGATGAAACTAGGTTGTACAAACAAAGATGTGATGGATATTGATTGATTTAGGCACCTTGAAATGTTTAGATCTAGGTTTAGTTTAAAAAGTTCCACTTGTATAGGTCCATTTCGACAATGTTTAGACTTCTAAGGTATCTAAGGAACGATCTTGGACTTGGAGTTTAGATTCCCGTTGTGTAATTAAGGTACTCAAAACATTGGAAAAATCTTGGATTTTGACAATAGTACATCATGTATAACTCTAGATTGTCCTTGCAAGCTCTCTTGTAAAAGTTGAAGGTTAGTCTTTCTCTAAAGTCGTAGAGCATAGAAAAACATTTTTGGTGTTGTTTGAAACTAAGAGGCTTGAGCTTGGGTTTTCTAACCTTGACCTTTCATGAAATCATCATGTAAACCACATATTCTGACTCTGTTTTTCCTAAGGAATGGTTGAACACTGTTGGAAGGACTGATTTTTTGAAAATGGATGGACCTAAGTTACCGACTTGTCTACTTCAATGAATGTAGTTCTAAATCAAGGTTTTCACTTACAAAATGTAACATTTTTGATGGTGTTTGGTTTGAGTTTTGTTTTTAAGACACATCAAGCAGAATATACACTTCTAAGGCTATGTAAGACTGTATTCTTTTAGATTCCATGCGGGTTTTACCCCAACCGCACTATCTTTAGTGGATGAATTCAGAAGCTTGGCTGCACGGGCTCCCCCTTACAGTGCACTCTCTTCTCAGGCCAACCAAGCTTCCAGTCCCCATGAAGCTCCCATGGCGAATTGATCACCTCTACTAAAAACTGTGAGAATGTGGATTCCTTGGCAACGACTATTGCTGCACCAAAGAATAGATAAAGGATTTTGGAAAATCTACAACAAGGGTTTTAATGTGGGCATTCCATTCATGGGGGATAATCCATATAGTGAGAGTCCCTTTCAATCCATCTTGTCGGAATTATCCTCGTGATACTTGAACTTTCCTCAAGTATCCACATTTATATCCCGGTTGGAAGTCACTTGGCTTTAGCGTGTTACCGGTTGGGTCGTTCCCTTGGGTGATTACTTTTTCCCACAAGGCAGGCCCTCCAGGATAAAAAAGAAGCAATCGAGTATACCCATAGTTCGATTGATCTTTATTTCACATGAATAAAGAGAGAACTCATGCCATATACCCCACTTACACTTGCACATAAACAAGAATGGGTCTAGTTTTTTGGATCACCCAGTTAAGGGGAGAGCATATGCCTACCATCCATCACATACAAAAGACATGGTGTTCATTAATCCATTAATTAAGCTATGTTCCTAACTTAACCAAAAGGAAACATGATGTTCATTATCCCTTTACTTAAGCTACGTTCCTAACTTAACCAAAATGGAAACAAGTACATAACATCCAACCCCTGCAATATGTTAGTAGTTTATGTTTTGAGTCTTTGACAACGAATCTGGGAAAACCTGCAAATGCACAACACCAAATGTGAGTTTCTGATTTTAGTGACAAATTGCAAGAGGCACCAAAACAGAGACAAGAGGCGCCAAAACTCTAAAAACAACCCAAAAATGGCTCAAAATAGTTCAAAATTTCCTCCAAACCGGTGCAAAACATTCCCAAGTCATAAAACTTGCACCTACAATCATGAAACCATCAAAAAAGTTAGCAATAAGTGAGGAAAAGGCCCCACAGTGGGTGCCATTTTGTGCGTGTGTCAAAATGTGTAGAGTGAGTTAGTTATTCCAATGTCAACACAAACCTTAATGAACTGGTTTACATTCAAAGTTTGAAGCAAGTAAAACTAATATATTTCATAATACAATCAAACTTTTCAAATACGTATCATTGTTCTCTAATTCTAGGGATTTATTAAACCATTTGGCCCTCATATTTCTATGAGTAGAAAGGTTGTTAAAATGACTACTTAGAAAATGAGATTTTATGCTTAATATGCAAGCTAAGATGATTTCTATGTGCAAATGTGTGGTGGAAGGATTAATGGTATGCTCTTAAATGAAACAAGATGATGGAATTGATGATGAATGTAACAATAAATGAAGGATGATGTTGGTGATGGATGAACAAGTGGAGATGAGTGAGATGATATGCAACTATAATGAGCTATCTATGATTATGCATATGCTCAAATGCAAACATAAAACAAACTAACCTAAAATGTAACTATGATGCAATGGAGATGATAAAATGTAACTATGAAGCAACTAATTAATCTAAGATGAGAATGCAAAGTAACATATGATATGCAAGCTAAGTATAAGACTCCATGAAAGCTCCAAGCTCCTACGAAAAACCTGCATGGTAACAATCCTCAAAGTGTGGATGGAAAATGGCATTATAACACTATTCCAATTTGTATTTCAAAATAGCATTATAACATTACTCAAAAGGTGAATGATAATGCAAAGGATGAGGGGTGTATTTATAGAGTTTCACAAGCATTTTGTGAGGTGGCACCTATCAACGAGGTGGCACCTATCAACGGTTCAGATTCAAAGGAGACAAGATAGACGGTGGAGATGAAAGGAATCAAGATTTTGTCCCCTTGACCAAGGACAACATGCCATGTGTGTGAAGAGAATCCCCTTGACCAATTGGAAGCATGCCAAATGTATGAGATTCCAAGTGTGTGAAACAAAGACCCATGTGCTCCAAATTTGTTGGAAGTGTGGGGGTTAAAGCCATGTGCTTTTTCTTATTGGTGGAAGTGTGTGAGGATAATTCTAATTAATAATTAGGCTTATTTATTTTCATGTGACATTTATGAGGTGGCACATAAAAAAGTTGTAGAAATGTGCTCTAATTCTTAATCAGAGTTAGGGAAGATTAATTAAATAAACACGTTTAGGGTTTTTTGTTTATTTAATTTAGAAGAAATGTCCCCTTGACCAAGGACAACATGCTATGTGTGTGAAGAGAATCCCCTTGACCAATTGGAAGCATGCCAAATGTATGAGATTCCAAGTGTGTGAAACAAAGACCCATGTGCTCCAAAGTTGTTGGAAGTGTGGGGGAATAAAGCCATGTGCTTTTTCTTATTGGTGGAAGTGTGTGAGGATAATTCTAATTAATAATTAGGCTTATTTATTTTCATGTGACCCTTATGAGGTGGCACATAAAAAAGTTGTAGAAATGTGCTCTAATTCTTAATCAGGATTAGGGAAGATTAACAAACAAACACGCTAGGGTCTCTTTGTTTATTTAATTTAGAAGAATGTGAATTTTAGAGAATTAAAAGGAAAGTGAACAATATAAATAAAGTAAGACCTTATTTATATGTAGTCAAGCATTAATCAAATAGGTTGTATTTAATTAATTGAAATGTGATGACCATTTTCTTAGGGTATATAGGAATCACTAACATCTTGTGAAGAATTATTGAAATCTAGTGCTTCCACTACTACCTTTGAAGATTCCTGACAGAGCATAGAAGAAGAGATACTTGTTTCCAATAAAAATCATATTTAGTTGCAATTTGTCAGTGAATGATTTATCGAAGAGAAGTATCAAGCCTACATAAATAGGGTATCCTAGAACCCATACAAATCTTCGACAATCCTAAGCATCAAGGTATCAGTTATTCGGCTATCAATAAATCTAATTATATCAATGATAACTCAATGATGTTGGGGGAAACTTTATCTAATGCAAACAAGGGGAAACTCTTGCTAGCACTTTGACCATCCATACCATGAATCATTGTCCTTGCATCTTTCCCCCTTTTGATCGGGACCAATAAGAAAAAATATGCACAAAGGAAAAGAGCATGTCATGGACAGTAATGAATTAACAAATCAAAATGAAGGCATGAAGTTCAAATGGATCTCAAAGAAAAATAAAGTAACTAATACTTATCAAACTCCATTAGTCAAAGAAATTTAGTCAAAATAAAAAAGGGACTTCCATCCATCAAAATTCTTCATCAATGCAAAAGAAAGCTTCAATAGCATTGTATAAGGTATACGAAGAAGTTGGTCCTAAATCCAAACAAAACTTTGTGTCTACCTTTCATTGCTTATCATCCCAAGTTTGGAGAATCAAAGATCCATCATCCAAACTGTCAACCAATCCACCTACATCTCATATTCCTCATTGCATTCTGCCATCCACTTCAAAACCAAGAATATCCAAATCTGGCATTAACTGTGTCCTAATAGCAACTCTTTATCATAAGGACTCTAAGGGAACTCTATCACGATGTGCACATCTAGGTAAGGTTAACTCTGGTATCAATGAAGACAAAAAAATTAGTTCTATTCCAGCGCTTGTATCTTGGCAAGACAATTCCTTTAAGAAAAATATCATTGGCATGTCATGATAGCAACATATACATCAACACCACTGGTGGTTCAACATAAAACATTCAAGAATCATAAAAAAAATAAAAAAAATCAAGAAAATAGTAGAGAAAAATCATCCTCTAGTGAAAACCACTTTGATGGTGCTTTGGACAAGCACCATGATGAAAACCTGGCAAACAAGTGTCATGTGTAGAATTGAGCCTCTATTTGTACCATTCTAGGTGGAAGTATATTATCTAATTCACCTCATCCATAGTGAATCCATGATCCATCCAATCTACTTTCATCCATCTCCCATATCCATCTTGATATTGACAAAGATTAAGGGTATACTTTAAACTTGCTTTTGGTAAAATATTGACATGGTCATTTATATAGCTCATATCCTATCTCATGCAATATTATCACCTACTTTTGACCTATCATGCATTTTCTAAACAATCTAACACTATATCTAATCTATTTAGCATTATCCTAACAACCATCCTGTATTCAAACATGTTATCTTATTAAGGGATAGTCTTTGGCTTCCTTTGCATATCATTCCCCCTAACCATGCATCCATTCATAACATTTCATGCATTTCTAGACATTGGGGGCAAACAATTACATCTTGCTTTGAAATATATCTCGATTTATGTCCTCTAGCTCACTTTTTGATCTAAAACACCATTTCCATCCCATCCATCCATTATCATAATCAAGCTCACATCCATCCCATCCATTCATTATCATAATCATGCTTTCATCCATCTTATTCCATTCATCCATCACCATAATAAACGTGTGTCTAACCATGACTTGATCACTTGTTAAGTGTCTAACCTTGCTGCACTATCACCATCCTCCATCCACATCATCCCATTTATTCATAATAAATGAAATCCTATACCTAATTGGGGGCATCCTCTTGAACCTAGTAGATGGATTAGATCCTTGTTCATATATGAAGTTGTGTATAATTGAAAAATAAAAAACATCCAAATAATCCTGGAAAATAAAAAACATCCAGATAATCCTGAAAAATAAAAAAAACATCCAGATAATCTAGAAAAAAAATAAAAAATCCAAATCATCCTCGAAAATCCAAAAACATTCATACAATGTCAAAAACATCAAGAACATTATTAGCCATCCAAGTATGAGCTAATATCCCAGTCCAATAATTGAATTACAAGGCCTTTGCGTATGTCACATAGACAAGGTCATCATTGATGAGCCCCCGAGGCATTAGGTTAGTCCCCTTAGGTCCCCCTCTCTGGGTTTAAATATCTTCAAAATACCAAAATAATCAAACATCTTCAAAAACACCAAAAATAGCCTCAAATAACCTCAAAAGCACTAAAACATTCAAAAAATATCAAAAATCGCATCTTCGTCATCGCCTACCCATAATAAACTATCCATCCATAATAAACTTTTCATCACCCTCATCCTTTGACAATGCAATCAAACCAAACCTAGTAACTTCAAAATCTAGAACAATCAAGCAAGAATCATGAAAACCTAATCACTATCAGATAAAATAGTGCCTAAATATGAATTACCTATCAATCGTCATCATCAGTACCATCAACATCCTAGCATGACAATTAATGGGTATATTGTTCCTACAATGGTCATCATCAATAGATAACATCCCTAAACTAAAAACATCTCTAGCAAGTGATATGGCAGCTATGTTCATCTGTGTTGATCTTTTCTTCTTTGATTTCATATGTTGTCTTTGTTGGATATTCTTGTAATACGACCATGATGAATATTTTCCTTTTGTGTGTAGGGATAGCCCCAAGTAATACAACGGTTGGTGCATATAAGGCTCTTCATACCTTTTATGTATAAGTCTCCTTACTTCGATGGCTTTATTCTCTCAAATTATTTAACAAGGTTTCCATATGTTAGGTATGAATAGGAATACTCTTTTTTGTAGAGTCAAAGTCCACACAATAGATACAAATCCACCTTAGTTCTTCATACCTCGATGCGTCATGTCTATTTTCTATATTAATAAGGATTGCTAATCATTAGTTTTCCCCAAAAAGCAAAAGCATACTCATAAAAATTTTCATACATTATCAAATATCGAATCACCATTGAATTCATATCCACAATCATAACTAATAGATTATCAAAAAATTGGATCAACATCAGCTATTCTTCTATCATTTCTCTCTAATGATTCTGCTGACTAACATCTATTTCTTGCATCCTGTATCCATAACATCATTAGTATCACACACATCCTGCATCCACAAACTCATTAGCTATGCATCCACCCATCATATATATCATATATCATCATATCATATAACATCCACACATCATGATTATCATCAAATATCAAAAAAAGCACAAAAATAATCATATCTGCATATTACCGTATCATAACATCACACTCGGATCACAAATCAATAGCATCATCATAATCTCATAATCATTAGTGCATCATAATCATAATCATAGGCATCATATATAATAATCAACAACATTCACATCAATAGCTGAATCAAAATCATGTCATCTCATATATCATCAAAAAATGAAAATGTCATACAACATCATAAACTGTCACATGTGTGATACATCATAAATACATATATGAGGCTCAAAAGGTTGATGAATGTATATACATCACAAAGATTTGTGTCTACATCATATAAGAGAACATCAAGATAAATATCAATATCAATATCAATACAAATGTTTATCCCTTCATATGCTCCTCTCCATTTGGAGGTGGTCTCATATCACCCTACTCGTCTCCATGTTTGGGTGACCTCTGAGTGTGCTCACTATGGGGGTGACCTGTGAGGTTGTAAAATATGCCTTTGTTTATGCTGAGAGGAACAAATAACTGAACCACCATCTGATTTGCTAGACTTGGCCCATGTGGTAGCACTTCGGGCTGCAAACTTCGGCAACCTTCACTCTCACAAGATTGTTGCCTCATAGAGAGTCTTGTAATATGTCACCTCCTGGATGAGGTGCTCCCTCTCACATATGATGATCCATGGTAACAATAGACCCATATGCTATCTCTAGTTGTATGTGCTTGCTACACTTAGTATCTCTCTCAGTGATAACTACATCATGTTGCTCCAAGCTTGGTCCCTCTCAGTCATGATCTATGTAACCTACCCCTTAGCTACTTGACAGTAGGAAATCTTAGTATCTCTCTCCGTAGCTCGAGCGTCTTTGTTCGAGAGATCTTGATCTCTCTCTATCCTCAACTTGTCACACTCCTAAAGAGCCAACCCCCTCTCTGCTATAACTGCATCCAGTCTAACACCCTGATCTTTGTCACCATCTCTCCTATCCTCCTACTATTGATTTGGCTGAGGAGGTGGTCCCTACTATTGATCCTGATGTGGAGGATCTAGTCATGGCTGATTATCCTAATGAGGAGGATCCTAGCATGCAACCTATACTGGCTGCTAGTGCTTGATAGCTTCCCTCTAACTTTGCTTGACCTCCTAGTCGACCCCTACTCAATCTCTCCTCCTCCAAGCCCTAATGGATCCTAGTGCACCTACTACTGGAAGAAGTATAAATCTTAGTGTACATCATAGATCCCACCAAGCATCATAATCCTAAGCAGTCCTTAGATCATCAAGACCACTTGCCCATCCCCAAGCCATGGGAACCATGTGGTCAAACTCTACTAAAGTTGTCCTCAATGAAGTTGTAGGATCCCAAGAAGGAACCTCTCTATTAGTGCATGCATAATTAGCATGATAGTCAGCAGTGAACACAATTTATCTCTCTCCAAACTATCTGCGGACCCTGTCTAAAAGATATCACTCTATAATATGTTGAGTCTGCATGATCAACCATCAAGTCTATCTACAAAATGTCATGTGGAGATGATCATCACCATGCCTTACATCAGATCCATGGACGCCATATGAATTGTGTCATGCCATCAAATCTAGCTCTCCAATAATGTAGTTTCCCTGGCCGCTTATATATAAGAAAATCTAAGTACTTGTATGAGAAAGGATCATCAACATCCCTCTCTCCAATCCCCTTAGGGTGAGTAATGGCAATCCTCTCCACACCTAGACATGAAGTAGGCTCACACCTGCTGATATGCTAGTAGCGCCTCTTTAGCGTACCTAATGCATATCATGATATAAATGTGCAAGAACACAGGGCCCCATACATATGTAGTACCCTCTAGGATCATGCCCTCGATGATGAATCCCCATCCCATAGGAAACTGTTAGGATCGTTTGTCAGGAATCAAAGGCCCTATGTACATTCCAACAAGAATAATAGTGATGTCATGTACCTCTCTGACATAAGCTTGTAGGTCAATCTATCCATCTATAACTGCAAGTTGATCTTCCCCTAGGAGTCTCACCATAGACGCTACTCCTTGATCCACATTGTACTCAACTCGAGCACTGTGAATCAAAATCCTAAGGATATGCCATACATATTCTAGGGTATTCATACACTCTCCAATGGGAAGGTGAAAGGTAGCCGTGTCAGATCTCTATCTCTCCACCAAAGCAGTCATCATAACCCGATGCACTCTGATATCAGGCATATAGGCAATATGATATAAGCGAATAGCAACAAGAAACTGAATCTCAAAATCTCCAATGTGAGCTAGTCTTTCCAAAATCCTAGGTCTTTTCTCTCTCGTGTAGAGGGGATGAAGCATCAACTGCAAGCATAGAGCCCACAACGTCAAAATTGTAAAACATAGGTAAAAAATCCTCAACCTGCTAGCTAAAAAAGCAAATGTGAGCTTTCTTGCAAATGTGTTGCTATATAACAATAAAATGTGCACTTCTCTATAAACGTGTTAAAGCCCCAATCACAATTGTGAAAAGGAAAACACGACCACTTTTTCAAAAGTGTCATTGTTGTAGTGTAGAAAAATGTACACCTTTGCATTTTCACACTATGTTTGCATCCCCTTAATTAATTGGACTTAATTAAGCCCTTAATTGGCCCAATTATGCATTCACAAACCTACTTAATTTTGTCTTTCAAAAGGTCAACCTACATTTAATAATGCCTACACTTAATTGCACGTCTTGGAAAATGTGTGTTCTAGGTTTAGGGCCTAGGACCCATTCGCCTAAGGGTGAATGGGTCCCCCCTTAAGTCTCGAGACCCAATTTTTAATATGTTTTTTGGTGGCATTTTAATTATCTAAATTCAAATTTCAAAGGTCAACTTGTGGTGTTTAATTGTCGAGTAATTAAGGAAACACCTATAAATACAAGGTATTTTTATCAATTCAAATACTAAGACTACAAGAGATCAATCCTAAGAGAAAATATTATTTTCGAGAGCATTGAAGAGCTGATTTATAAATCATTTATTGCAGCATTCAAGATCCTATCATGATGTCAAGATTTATGTGTGTTCAGGCATGTTTTTGAGCTAACATTGTGATGTAGGTTTCAAGTTTCAAGCAAGTATTCAAGCATCAAGATCTATCAAGCAATCAAGCCATTTCATGCAAGATCCAATCCTTAGAGAGATGTGTTAGACTTCGGTCCTCTAAGGGCAACCATTAAAGGGTTTTGGTGAGTTATAACAAGCTTTGTTCATTCATCAATTCCTTCATTTTTATCATTATTTCATTATCAAGGTTTAACTACCAAACTAGGGTTTGACCAAGGAAAACCCTTATCCACCAAAAATAAACATGTTTATCCTCTCTTTGTGTGTGCAAGTTTATAGGTGAAGAAGGATTGAAATTGATCAAAAGTAATTTTGCAAAGTTGCTCATCAAAGTCGCTAAGACATGGAACCACCTACAAGTTTTATTTTCATCTTTGACAGTCAAACCTGGTGGAATCAAAAGCTTAGATATGAGATTTAAGGAATGCAAAAAGAATTTTTAAACCCCTATATAGAGAGACATTTTCCCCTAGGTGAATATGTCCTTCAACAGAGCCTGAAACCCACTTTTCGAGCAAGGTAAACACCATCCTAACCTTCTTAGATTTGTTGGTTAATGGTTGTTTCTGATAGTGTTATCATAATACTTCATATTTCAAGTGTTAGATCTCATAGGTTTTATTGTTAAAGCACTTTTATTCTTCTCCCAAAACTGTTGTTTAGTCATTTATGTCATAAGGAAGTCAAGGTAACATAGTGTCCAAACTTAGGGTACACTCACCTTGAGGGTTGCAAGTCAATTCTGATCATTTTTGGCACTATCCCTCTTCCTAATGAACATGGAAAAGGTGGATTTGTGATTTGGTGGACACCCCCTTTTTCTTTAGGAATATGTCCTTCATCTCACATCTCATTTTTAGGTCTCTTATCCATCTCCCCCATTTTCCTATGTTTCAATTGCAAACGCACTACCCTATGGCATACATGATAAAGTTTTCCACATGTGTCACCTTTTACAAACATGAGCATTCATGAATTCCAAACACAAAAAATTCATGTGAATTCGTGTCAATCCAAAGACTGACACATTTTCTAGCCTACCTTTAGCTATGAATTTGAAAGTCT
Source organism: Sequoia sempervirens (assembly GCA_007258455.2). NCBI lineage: Eukaryota > Viridiplantae > Streptophyta > Pinopsida > Cupressales > Cupressaceae > Sequoia > Sequoia sempervirens. The sequence continues at coordinate 11,839 of VDFB02288698.1, forward strand.
AAATCTATGTGCAAGCAAAAATTAAAGTTATACGTACTGCAGGTCCTTCTCCAGCTGGTCTCTGGCACTATCATACGAGGTCTAATTAGTGTTGTACTTGAGGTATGAAGGCCATCACAAATGCATGTCTAAAGACTCTGGAAGCTAAGAGCTCCAAGGAGGTAGAATTCTCTAAAATTTGAGAGTGCAAATGAGGACTATTTGGGCCTAATTGTTATCTATACCTCCCAAAACCTAGGGTTTCTCCCACAACCACCCTGCTAGATCATCTTTTAAGCTTCATCATTGATCCTCAATATTTTTTGGGACCCTTAGGGCCTAGTTTTTCATCCTATTCTCATCTGAACTGGTCTTGAACTTTATCGTGAGACCGAATTAATCTTTTTTGGAAAAACTCTTGAGGGGGCATCCTATTATCCTTTGGTCATCCATTGGGGCACAGTGGGGCGTCAATTTTTTTAAAATTTTATTCGATCTCAATGATTATCTTTGAAACAATGTAGCAAGTACATTGTATTAAAGAGGAGAAAAATGCAGACATGCAAAATTGCCTAATTCATATTACACATCATTAACATTGCATTTTCATCAATATCCATCCTTGATCTTGCATAATGCATCATTTTCATCACTGACATCACTAATTCCCTTTTTAACATCATTTTCACCTATTTCCCCTATTAATTAAGTAATTTTGAATTATTTAGTTAATTTATCATATTTCACTTAATTTTCCTCTTCTCCCCTAATTGAATAATTTTGATTATTTAATTAGCTATAAATCAAATTTTCCTCTAATGTTCCATGATTAAATAATTTTAATTATTTAATTATCTAACTTTCATCCCGCATAATACAAAGAAAGGTGAGGTTGGGGATGGCGCTTATGCTCTCGGTAGTTTGTTAGCCACCGTGTCTCTAGCCCTTCTCTCGTGTGTTGTTCGGCTCGCGATTGTGGGGGTTTTGAAGCTATCGGGGTTGTGGTGGTGGGGTTTTTTCTTTTCTGGAGGCCTTCTTGCTGCCGTTTGGGTGGCTTGTGGGTGGAAGGGTTTTGATCCTTCCCTTGGGGTCTTTTCTTTTTTTCCATTTCTTGCAAAAGTGTCCTGGGGGTTTGCATGCCTGCTGGGGATCTTGTTTTTTGCTATGTAGGGTGGGGAAACATCTAGGGCTAGCCCCAAATTGGATTTCCGATCAGCATTTGGTTCGAAGCCTTCGGCGCATGGAGTGAATGTTTTTGATAATATGTTGTTTTCTTCAGAGATGGAGATGAATGATCTAGGATCGGTTAGTGGTTCCCGAATAACGAAGATTAATGGGTGTTTGGAAAGATGCAAAGAGCGACCGAAGTTGATTATCTTGATGGAAATGCTTGCAGATGATATTGAATACTATTCAAGGCACTCTTTTTATTGCAAGTTCATGGGTTTGAGAGTCTCACTGCAATTTTTGGAATCCTGGGCTTAGCGGACTTGGATGCCGGAGGGGGAGATGGAGATTAGGCTCCTTGCGAACAATTTTTTTATGGTCTCTTTTGATTGCATGGCAGATCGGAATAAGGTCTTCGAGGGTGGCCCCTATTTTTATAACCAGGTGGGTTTGTTTATCAAGCCATGGCATGCTGGCTTCAACCCGACTGAGGCAATACCGAGTCGGATTCCAGTTTGGGTTTGGTTGCCGTGGTTTCCAGTTGAGTGTTGGCGGGATGATGTGTTGCATTTGGTGGCTTCAATGCTCGGTAAACCTATTGGGTCTTCACAACAGACGCAGTATAAAAAGGTAATGAATTTTGCTCGTATATGTGTAGAAATTGATTTAAGCAAGCCACTGCCAGATTCTATTGAAGTGAGTGCTGGATCATATACTTGGGTTCAACAGCTAGATTACGAAACCCTACCTTTTCGGTGTCGTCTTTGTCATGAATATGGTCACTTGCAACGTAGGTGCCCTAGGGCTAAGCCTGTGGTGCCCCAACCTTCTCAGCCTTCTCGTAATCCTCCTAGGACTGATAATGGTAAGGAGCCTATTCCGGGTGATGGTAATGGAGATGATGGCTATGTCCCTGTTAAGGCTCGCAATAGGAATTGGGGCCAGAAGTGGACCTTGAGGGAGAGGCAGGATGATGAAAATTTTAATAGGTTTGAGGTGCTGGATGATCTCAGCTAGGAGGAAGTGAATCCAGGGTTGCTGAACTTGGATCAGGGAACTTTGGGTACAGGAAAGGATGGGCCACCATTGGAGGCCATGCAGGATGTGCAGGAGATTGGGGTTGGGCAGATGGATACGGATCAACAATTGATTGTCCAGACTGAACAAGAATCTTCTATTGGAGCTTCAAAGAGTGGTGGAGGTGGTTCCCCATTGCCCCTAAAAGGAGGCAAGGATGTGGGGAAGAGCTCTTTGGACTCCTCTCATTTGGGTATTTAGCAAAATGAACTGAAGAAAGGGGTTGGTGACAGGACTTCCAAGCTGGGAAGGAAAAAGGATATGGAGAAGATTAAATTAACTGGGGAAACTTTGGTGGAGTCAGGGTCAGTCAAGACTCTAGATTCACATTTTTCATGCCCTCAGAAATGATTGTTCTCTCATGGAATGTAAGGGGCTTGAACAGTGGCCCTCGACAAAAAGTTGTTCGTGATTTGGTTAGGAATCATTCTCCGGATGTTCTTTTTCTTTAGGAGACTAAATTATCTGTAGATAATATGTTGGCCATGGCTCCTAAGTTGTGGAAATATGGTGAATGCCAGTGTGTGGGGGCTCTTGGTGCTTTTGGAGGGGTGGCTTGCTTTTGGAACCCTCAGAAGATTTTCCCTCTCTGGTGGATGTCCTCTAGATCCTCTATATCCCTAGTCGCCTCTTGGTATGAGACTGGTGAGTGTATTCTCCTCTCTAATGTGTATGCTCCTGTTGAGTTTCTGGGTAAACAACTTCTATGGTCCCATCTTCGTTTTGTTCGTAGCTTAGCTCCTTACCATCTGTGGGTTATGGCTAGCGATTTTAATGCTATTGTGGAGTTGTCTGAGAAAAGAGGTGGAATTCCTAGGTTGGAGCCTTCTGCTCTGTTATTCAGAGATAGCATTTTTGAATTAAATCTTATTGATGTTTTGCCAAGTAATGGTCACTTCACTTGGAATAATAGGAGAATTGGTGAGAGTTGTGTTGTTGAGAGGCTAGATCGATTCTTGGTTTCCTATTATTGGGTTGGAGACTTATGGTCCACTCGATCTGAAATTCTTGATTGGAGAGGTTCTGATCATTGGCCTATTAAGCTTAGTATTATCTCTGCACGGGGGCCTCGGTATCCCTCATTCAAGTTCCAACTTATGTGGTTACGGGATCCCACTCTTCATGATTATGTGGCTGAGTGGTGGCGGATTGGTAGACCAACTTTTGGTACGGCAATGTACACATTCTCCAAGCTTCTTCAGTTTGTCAAATATCAGCTTAAAAGGTGGAATCGGCGATGTTTTGGTAATATCTTTCATGCTAAGGTTGCCGCATAGGAGGAGTTGAATAATATTACGCGGTTGATTCGTGAGAATGGGGCCTCTGAGGATCTTCTAAGGGAGGAGGCTAAGACTTTGAAAGTGGTTGAGGAATTTGAATTGCGGGAAGAAATCTATTGGAAGCAAAAGGCCCGGGTTGAATGGTTACAGGAAGGTGATAAAAACACCGCCTTCTTCTTCAATTCTGTGAAGGATAGGAGGCATGGTAATTCCATTCCTTTTCTGGTGAATGATAGGGGTGAACGTCTTGCCTCGTTTCAAGAAATCTCTGCTGAGGCATCTCAGTATTTTGCTACTTTATTTAGGGAGGATTCACAAGGGGGCTCTGTTGAGGAAGCACAGGTTCTTTCTTGTATTCCTCAGTTGGTCTCCAGGGAGGCGAATGAGTATTTGATGAAAGATATCTCTCTTGATGAGCTGGAGGGGATTGTGTTTCAGATGAAGAAGGGTAAAGCTCCTGGTCCCGATGGTTTCCCGATTGAATTTTTTCAGGAATTCTGGGATATCATAAAGTTGGATCTTCTGGCTATTGTCCTTGAGTCCCAAAGGAATAAACAGATGCTTCGTGCTCTGAACTCCACCTTCCTTGCTCTCATACCCAAGTGTGAAGGGGCTGATAGGTTATCTCAGTTCCGGCCTATCTCTCTTTGCAATGTGGCTTATAAAATCATCTCAAAGTTATTGGCTGAGAGACTGAAGAAGTGGCTTAAAGTGTTGATTTCGGAGGAACAGAGTGGATTTGTGGCAGGTCGGCAGATTCTTGATGGGGTTGTCATTGCTACGGAGACCATCCACTCCATGGACAACTCCCATGAGAAGGCTATGTTCATTAAGCTGGATATGGCTAAGGCTTATGACAGGGTTAGATGGTCTTTTTTGCAGAAGATCCTTGTTGCTTTTGGTTTTGGTGAGGAGTGGATCCAATGGGTCATGAGCTGTGTCACGTCTGTTTCCTTCTCAGTTTTGATAAATGGAGATCATTCTGAACTTTTTGGTGCCTCTAGGGGTTTGCGCCAAGGGGATCCTCTTACTCCGTATCTTTTTCTGCTTCTTGTGGAAGGCCTTGGTCGTTTGTTGAAAAGAAGGGTGGAGCTTGGCATCATTCAAGGTTGGCGATGGGGTGGAGACTTGCCTCCGCAATCTCATTTGCAGTTTGTTGATGATACTGCCCTGATGGGGATGGCTACTGTTAGGGAAGCTACTAACTTGAGGCAGGTGTTGGACATATATCTTGTTGCTTCAGGACAATTGATTAATGAGGAGAAGTCTTCCATATTCTTCTTCAACACGCCGAGCCCCATACAGAGAAGAATTGCTAATATCTTAAGGTTTCAGATAGGGGTTCTCCCTTTGACTTATCTGGGTTTCCCAATTTCTGTTCGCCATCTCCCCAAGGGTTCCTGGCAGAATATTATTGATAAGCTCCGTGCAAAAGTTAATCATTGGACCCACAGATGGTTGTCTTTTGCGGGGCGGGTTCAGCTTCTCAAGTCGGTGGTGCAGGCTCTCCCTACCTACAGATGTATGCTTCAGGTGGCTCCGATGGGTTTTCTGAGGGAGTTGGATTCTCTTGAAAGGCAGTTCTTATGGGCGGGAAGTTTGGCTTCTTCCAAGTGGAGCCTGGTTAGGTGGGATGTTGTGTGCAGCCCAAAGCAATTTGGTGGTCTTGGTCTTCGACAGTCTGCGTTATCTGGAGTGGCTGTGGCTGCTAAGCTATTTTGGAGATGGTGTGTGGAACAGGATCAGCCGTGGGCCAGGATATTATCTCATAAGTATTTCCCGGGGATTCCACGATAGGATCTTCCTCGTTACCCTCTTGAGGGGAAAGGTTCAGTGATTTGGAATACTCTTCAGAAGGGTGCAAAGCTTATTAAGGAAGGTTTATTTTAGATCTGTAGACGAGGAACTGAAGCTCTCTTCTGGTCGGATTCTTGGGATGGATTCCCTCCACTTACTTCTCAGTTCCCCAATCTACTTCCTTTGTGCCAAAGATTTCTCGAGGCTGGCTGGGCTAGGGTGAGTGACTTCAAGTCTGTTGCTTCTTTTGGTCAGTTGGAGGTAGCTCATTGGAAGGATCCCGCAGAGTGGCCAGATTTGGGACTTGCGGAAGAAAGTGCTGAGCTTCACAAGATTCTTCATAGTAGGAGTTGTAGTTCTCTTCTGGAAGAAGATATTCTTGCTTGGACCCATAATCCTAAGGGGGTTTACTCTGTTGCTTCTGGTTATCAGGTGTTATTGGCTCAGAAGCTAACTGGGGCAGAGGTTCATTGGTGGAAAAGGGTGTGGAATAAACTCTCGTGGCCTAAATGCAACTGCTTTGTTTGGACTTTGGCTTGGAATAGGTGCTTGACCTGGGATAACATTCGTAAACGGGGATTTCAAGGACCTTCAATTTGTGTTTTGTGTGGGGGAGCGGAAGAGGATTCTTCACATTTGTTCTTTCGGTGCCCCTTTGTTGTGCAGCTTTGGCATTGGTGGTGGGAGGTGTGGAAGCTTCCCTGTATTCATGCGTGCTCTTTGGTTGAATTCTGGGATAGTATGGGAAGACCTCCTTCTATGGCTTCCTTTTTGCAGGAAGTTTGGTTCGTGGGCCCTACCTTTCTGCTTTGGCAGATTTGGTTGGAGCTGGAACCGCAGAATTTTTTGTGATCAGAAGTTGGTGGGTCGGCAAGTTTGGATGCGTATGCTTGGAATGGTGCAGGAGTCTGTTTTAGCTAAATGTGATGTGGTTTTCCCCTTGGAGAGAGGTGATGCTGAGTTGGTGGCCAGACTAGGTCTTCAAGAAATTCATTCATCTTTTGTTAGTTCTAGGAACTGTAGGCATGGGAAAAAGAGGGTCCAACGGGTTGGAAGGTGGTTACCTCCTCCCAATGGATTTTTAAAGATCAATACTAATGGTTCTTCTAGGGGAAATCCTGGGCCTGCTGGAATTGGTGGGGTTGGCAGGGACTCAGCTGGTTCAGTGATTTTTCTATTCTCTATACATGAGGGGGTGAAGACTGTTAACTTCATGGAGGGTCTAGCAATTCTTCATGCTATGGAGCGGGCCCTTGCTTTGGGATGGAGAAAGGTTATATGTGAAGCTGATTCACAGATTTTGATTAATCTCTTGAATGAGCGAAAGATATCTGATATAAATTGGCAGTTGGATTCGGTGGTTCAATGGATTCTTCAAGTTAGTTCTCGGATGGAGGAGGCATCCTTTGTTCACATCCCAAGGGAGTGGAATCGTGCTGCTGACTGCTTGGCCAAATGGGCCTCTGAGCATGATAGTGGTTGGAAGGTTGAGGATTGGGATCAGGTTAACCCTGAGCTGCATCTGGATTTAGACCGGTTCTTGGAAGAGGATAGGAGGATACATGGGGATAGTTGATTTTGTTTTATGTTGTGGGGTTTTCACCTTGTTTTCTGGGACTGGGTCTCGTGGTTATTATTGTAATGCTCTTTTCTGATTTCTAATAAAGTTTTACCTTTGTTTCCTAGACTATAAATTTTATTGAATAGTAATTTTGGGCATATAAGCATAAATCAAATTATTCCCTAGTTATCTACCCAGGGTACCAACTCTATTAAGTCCTTGTATATTTCCCCTCAAGGCATAGGAATAAACAACATATGAAGACATGGTGAACCATTGGGTGTTTGGGAATGTTAGTATCTATTCACATAGCTTGCCATTTATGAAATTCCGCCAATGAATGTGCATAGGGCCTTTGTGAAAGAAGTGGTAGGTGAAAAATATTGGTGGTTGGAGGTGCAAAAGCGAGTACCCATTATTGTCTATCACTCTTCATTCATTCTTGTTGGGATAAAATGAGCCCAAAATTATTTTAAAAAAATATACTTTCACCAAAAGGGTACTACTTAAGCATGGGATCCTAAGTTGTAACTGTGTGTGTGTGAAATGTGCAAAGTTAGTATCAACACAAACCTTAATGAAATTATTTAAATTCAAAGATTCAAAGAAAATAAGTTACTCTAATTAGCAACAAACTAAATCTTTCAAGAACCTCTCATTGTCCTTTATTCTTAATGATTCTTTAAACCTTTTGGCCCTCATATTTCTATGTGCACAAAGGCTATTAGAATGACACTTAAGAAACAAGATTAGTATTCAACATGCAAGCCAACTAAATGCCTACATGAAATTTATACAAAAAATGATGATGAATGCTACGATGAGTGGAGGATGATATTTCTGATAAATGAACGAGTGGAGGTGGATGCTATCGTATTGAACTAGAATGATCTATATATGACTCTACATATGCTCAAATGCAAACTAAGAATGACCAAGATAATACTCCATATGCTCAAATGAAAACTTAAAATGAACTAATATAAAATGCAACTATGATGCAAGATTTAAAGCTAAGATGTAAATGCAAAGAAAAACATGATGTAAAAACTAGCTATAAGACTCCAAAATGCTCTAAGCTCCAATGATAAACCTACATGATAACTTTGCTTCAAATGTGGATATAAAATACAAGGCCCAAGGGTTATATTTATAGCCTTTTCCAAGCTTATAGTGAGGTGGCAATAATCAACGGTTTAGATTCAAATAAGAAAAATGGATGGGGAAGATGAAGAGAATTAGGATGTTGTCCCCTTGACCAAAGATAACATGCCATTTGGATGGGAAGAGTCTTGACCAATGGGCAACATGCCATTTGAATTGGAAAGATTCAAGTTTGGGAAGAGAAGACCATGTGCTTCCAAAATTGGTGGAGATAATGGGAAGAATAAGTCATGTGCTCCAAAATTGGTGGAAGTGTGGGAGGAATAAGTCATTGGTAATAGGAGCACCTGGCAAAGTTCAAGGTTATTGAAGCTTTGGCTTGAAGTTATATTTTGTGTTGTGTTATTTTGAGGTCATGTTTACCATCTAGCTAGGTTTTGTTTTTTTGAATAAAACTTGATCTATCTATGATCAATGGATTGGGAAGTGGCAATCATGAATGGGTTTTGAAGCTCCAACTTGTCATCATTACCGAAATCTAGTCAGGTGTTTGAAAACACAGTGGGTTTTACAAAGTTTGCTTTAGGCCTTCTAAAAGGCTCAACCCAAGCATCTAAGTTGTTGTGAGGGCCTATTTAAGCCATGAATCAACCATGGAAGAGGGTTAGATGTTTTTATTTTGAAGTGGCATTTTGAGAAGCTGGTGAAACAACATCCAAAAGATAATTTTCCTGTTCTTTGCATTCTTGTTGAGCTTGGTGTACCATTCTTTTTTGCTTTGGTAGGTGTTTCCCTTCTGTTGGTTGTAAATAGTTATTTCACTGTCATTTTCAGGCCTGTAACAGGCAGTTTTGCAATAATGGAGTCCTAGAGCACCTTCCCACCATAAAAATTGTATGATATTTTGGGAAATGTGCCTAGAATTCATGATTGTAAATATGGTAGGTGTTAGGTTTTTTTTGGTTGCAGGAGCTGGGAGAAAAGCCTTGCCCTAGGCGAGCCAGTGAAGAGCTCAGCTAGGAAAGGCTATAGGACATCATGGATAACTTGTAGGGGAGTAAAGCTTTTTGAGAAAATCTTTTTGGAGAATTCAGGGGAAGGTCTTGGCTATGCATGGTGATAAGGAAGAGACTTTATCAATTCATTTGAGAGAAGAACTTTCTAATAGTCTTAAATCATCCTAAGAAAGCTAAGGAAACCCTAGCTTCTTGACCAATTTGGTGTCTGGACAACATACAACCTAAGCAGTGCTAAAACCATAGAAATCTTGAAGGTGTAGACAGGGGAAACACAATTCCTAAGCCAAAAACCTATGTCCTTTGGTGGTTTTAGGAGGTAAAATCATTTTACCCCTGTTCAGAGACCTAATTGAGGGCTAGGGGCTACTAGCCTTTAAAAATCTAGGGAAGGAACCTTGAGAAAGCAATGGGAAGGTGGAAGCTTGTGGTTGCACAAGGACCCTAGATAGACCATTTTGAATTTTTTTGAAGCACTTTCAAACCCTTGCAAGACCCTTGAAGAAGGTTGAGGTTATTTGGCCTTTAGGGCAGATTAAGGGCCAAAGGAGAGTGAAGCATTGAACCAAGGATTGGTTTGGTTGTTCAAAATTTGTCAAGATAGTGAGGTTGGCTAGGAGAACCAGGGGAACTTAGACAAGGTAGAGTTCCTATATGTTAAGGTGGAACAACAATTACACCAAGGAGGTCTATGACAAGGCCCTGGTACAGAATCTGTGATTGGTTCCTTGACCTCCTATGAGTCATGTGCTCCAAAATTGGTGGAAGTGTGGGAGGAAATGAGCCATGTGCCTTTTGAAATGAGTTGAAGATAATTCTAATTAAAAATTAGAGTTATTTATTTTCATGTGACCTTGGTAAGTGTTGTGCCCTCAGCACACACGCCCCGTTTGGAATGGGGACCCTCTCTTTCTTTCTCCTTGTCAGGTCATTTTGTCACTACCTCATTTTGTGTGCCCCTATTTTAGTGTCCTAAATAGTCAACGTGCCTCCAAAGTCTCATCTTAGGTTGACCATGTTTCATCCCCTCCAAATTTGCTAAGTCCTGGTTCCCTGCAGAGTTTCTTAGGCAGTTTTCCCCTGCTAACGTCCTTGGCATCTCCCAAGCCCAGCCCCTTGGGTTTCCCATCACTGGTCTCCCTTTGGTGCTTGTTGTCTCGAACGGCCAAACAACCCCATCTCTCTACACATCAGGTTCTAGTCAACCATTCACTGTGTCTTAATGCCTCTAGTGGCCAAGTTTAAATTGCACTACCACTATGCCCTCTAAACTTAATCTTTTGGGATTCTCCCAGTAGACTTTTGTCCCCCTTTTGTCATCTCCAACGGTGATCCTTTTGGAGCCTTCTGTGACCCAAGATCCAAGTCTTCAACCGCCATCCTCACAAAGTGCTACAAAATGGGTTGTCCTTCACATCCTCCAGGCCTGATTAGCCAGACTTCTCTGCTTGGGACACTATTGTGAGTTCTCTATTCAACAACGACCACCAGCTGACATCCTCCCAGCATCTGAGTCATGAACCTCCTACCATCGTCTAAGAATTTGAGCCTACCAACCCTTTCTTCTGTCGTACTTGCATTAATTAGGTGAATTAAATTCATTTGGGAGTATAAATATTTGGCTCGGCCTGTCATTTTCATAATGTCAAGTTAACCAAAGGAAAGTTTAGAGCTGCTAGGGAGATCTAGTGCCTTCGCCATTCACCGCCATTGTGCCCATTGCCTTCATAGACTATTTCCTCATGATTTAGTGGTCTTCTTCGTTGGGTTTTCGAGGAAGGTCTACCTTTCACCCTCCTATGTGCATTTTTGGCAATTTCGCACTTAAATGGTGAAAAAAATTGGGTTTAAATAATTTCATATGATAGAGGGAATTAACACCCACAAAACCCATGTCAAATTGTGAGAAAGCCCTCGAATCGCCATGAAATTTGAATCCGTAAATTTACCATTGCCACTCCATTCTTCTTACAGAGTGCCCACACCCATTGGATCTGAGCCTTCCTATCACTATTTAGAAAGCATCGAAATCAAGTAATTTTGAATAGAAAAAGAAGTGTCTCTCCAAGCCTGATAACTTGGATTTCCTTTCCTTGCTCACTATCAGGACTTATGAATTCAAATAAACTCGGGGTCTCCCTTCATCTCCTCTGGGACCATTCCTGTATGACTCAGTCCCAGAGATGTTGCAGAGTGTTTATCATTTCAAGTGGCATATCTACCACATCTGCTCGAGCCTTGGGCCTTGTCTCATCCTTCTTAGTCTAAATCAAACAAATAAAGTATAGTGCCCCAAGCATCCTCTAGGCCCTGTATCACGGAGTTCCATCCACGAACTTCCATGGCGACTTTGTCATTTCCAAATGGCCATTAGACAATATCCTTCTATCTCCCAGACCTTGAGCCTCCAGTCGCCGCAAGGACAATTAACGATAAAACTTGGGCTCCCTTGCTTTTGCTAGGTCTCGTCTACCCAGTTTTTGCACGCAAGATCTATCCCATCTCAACTACAACAAAAGGGAAAGTTCAATGCATCCTTCCAACCTCTGGGACCCGCCGTCCCAATCACCCAAAAAACTTAACAAAGGAACTTGAGGACCAAACATTGTGCTAGGTCTGATCCACCGGGCCACCCCTGCTGGACTTTCGTTCAACACTCGTTGTTTTCAAATGGAAATTTACCGACAACTTCCTGCCCCTTGAGACCCAAATGCTTCAAATTTTAAGAGTTACACTAACTGCCCTTTACCCTCCCAGGTCCCAAACCTTGGAACTCCATTCCCAGAATTTTGTTTCCTTCTATCCATTCCAAACAGCAAAACCCCAGTAGCTTTCCTGCCTTCTACCCCTAAATGCTCCAGTAGGGATCCAAATGACCTTCAATTTGAAAACCATTCTCGACCCACGTGCTTAAATTTGACCCTCTCTTACATGAGCCTTTTAAACCATCAAAATCTAAAGTCAGGAGAAACCACTTGGATTGCCCTACCATGTTCACCCTTTAAACGACATTCCTGCCAAGGAAGTTCGGCACCCTGGGCCTAGGTTGTCCAAAATCCCTCCAATAAATTGCTAGTGATATCTTGAAATAAAAGTTTGATTTTATGAGTGATATATCATTTAATTGGACTTCATCCATGATATTTTAACTAATGTTTATGTTTTCATGATTAGTTGTGCTCATCATGCCTTTGTTTGCAGAATATATGGAACCAGGTGTAGGAGCCTTGGGGCAGTTGCAGAGAAAGACAGAGGGAAGAAATTAGGCAAGGTCCCTCGTGGGAAAGAGGACAAAGACTAGATGAAGTACCAATTCCAGGGAGAGCCTTTACACTCAAAGGTCATTATAGATTGGAAGGAAATCATAGACACCAATATCAGGCAAGTCAATATTGATGAAATCAAGCAAAGAGTCAGAGTCAACCCGATCATAGACAATGCCCTATTGATTAGATAAAGTGGAATTGCTAAGGCTGCAGGCTTTCCTCCATCCCTTATCGCTCCTGAACTGGTCATGGCCTACTAGTAGCCATATCAACTAGAGACTCGAACAATAGTTGATAAGGAAGGAAATATTCTAGCTAATATGTCTGTTGAATCAATTATGAAGACTTTTCACATCCCTACCTTTGGAATGATGGAACTGCCAACAATTGAGGAATGCAAGGAAACGTGGGATGTGAATCCTGTCAGGTGCAAAAGGGTTTTGAATTAGTACTAGCTCAAAGAGAAAAGGGGCAGCACTGCAAAATTTCCTCAAGAACTTTTTCGCAGTGACTTTCACGAAGATTATTATGACTTGGTGACTCTATTGAGTAGAGTAATGGGCCCTCTTATTTTTCATTTTTCTAGGAATGGATGGTGTATTTTGTAGAGAAGTTTCTCCATGGAAATGAGGACATCACCACACAAGCCTCATTCTACTGCGGGGAATAATAAGCGACTGTTTCCACGAGCAGTTCATGAATGTCAAGAAGACCTCCATATTCTACATGACCTCATATCTTGTTTACTCATTGTCTGAGTGGAGGCAGTATAGCGGGCTATTCAGGGCACCCAATGAAGAATCTGGGTGAAAACTAAAAGTTTATGATAGATACCCCCAACTCCAGTTCATGAATTTTAAGAAATATTTGTAGGTGAATGATGCCTTCATGGGTCATGTCATTAGACTACTTGGAGGGGATTTTGAAAGGAGAATTTCTCATAGTGCTCAGGCATTCCTAAAACAATATGCCTTCTTGTTTATTCAAGACCCTAAGTTCACCTACATTCGTGCCCAAGGATACACAGAGAGGTCGAATAAGCTACCCCGGTACCCCAATGACCGGGTTATATTGTTGGAACTCTCTCAGTAGCTGTGGCATGTGCATACCCTTCTCAGTAGCAAGCATTTGGTGGGGATCTCTTATCCCCTTTCTTTTGGTGCGACCAAGGGATGTACAAGTTGCAAACCTCTCAATGTGTAGGGAACTCAAAGGAGCTAGAAGAATATCATTTTTTCCTACACACTACTCGTCCACGAATGCACCTGTATGGGCACATAAGGAAGGCACTGGGACCAGAATATGCCCATTTGCATCACATAGAATATTTTTGGGAAAATTGTGAAGATGACAAGGATGTACCTGCAAGGCACTACATGTGAATGACCACGTACTTTGAGAAAAGAGTGAATATATTTCCTGTACCTAACCAAGTTGAAGAAGATGAAGGCACCATAATGGACCCCAGGTACAATGTAGTCACCAACTTGCCAATGCTAGCAATAGATTGGGATGAACAAGAGGTTGATGACCTCAATATTATAACCAATCCCGTCAAGGCTCATACCAAAGAATGGGTCAATGGACAGGTGGCCCGATTAAAACAAAAAGGGGTTGTCCTAACATATGAAGGGCTCAAAAGTGAGCCTAGTACAACAAATGATGTTGCTGCTACAACCTCAATAGGAGGGACATCCAGATCCCCTCCACTCTTGAGATCAAAGAAAAGGAAAGATACTGAGGAGCAACAACCCAACCTGAAGGTATATGCTAGAAAGGCCTCAGAGGGTGAGTCCTCCAAGAGACATAAGGGCTCGGGTGACACCACTACAATGCCCAATATGTAGGAAGATCCACTCCATGAGGGAGAAGATATGGAGGCTAATCCACCTAAGTATTTGTCAGCCGCCTCCACTATTTTTGTCCTTCCATCGATTTCATAGGCTATGATTGCTACTTCTCCACCTATGGTGGACATCTCAATCCACCTTGTCTATTCTCCACTAGTTGGGAAAGTTGTGATGATCAATTCTTCTTTGGCCACAACTTCTCCACTTTCCTCTACCTCCATGTCTCCCACCACATCGCTTTAGCTGACAGTAGTGACAATACCAATGCCAACACTCACACTACCAGAGGCATTCTTGTGGCATATGAAGAATTCCCCTTTTGAGATTTTTGAGGTGTTGTCAAATCCTACTATCCATGCTACCCTGGCACAAGTACTAGTCAGTGTCCCTCCCTCAAAATCTCTAATATAACTGCCAATAATCGATGCCATGATGAAAATCTCTGAGGAATGGGAGAGGCGGCATATGGAAACTTCAAAAGCATTGGAGGAAGAAGAAGGTGAGCACTATGAACATCCAGAATATGAGCACCAAAAAATTGGCAGGGTAGTTCATGAAGAAGAAGAAACATGATCTTCTAAAAGTGGAGATGAAGAGGATGTCGGTGGAAAAATTATTATACAAACATTTGATGGTGACTTTGAGGAGGAAATAACACAGCAAGGAGAGACTTTTCTCTGAAGGACAAGAAGAAAAAGAGAGGAAACAACGCAAAGATGTGTCACCACCTCATAAAGAAGAAAAGAACATAGAGGGGGACAAACCTAAAGGTGAGGTTCAAACTGACAAAAGCCTCAAAATTGGACAACTTGAGGAGCATGCGCATAAGAGTGAACAGGATGAAGAAGTTGAAGAAAAGGAAAGAAAGGAGACTAAGAGAGAAGAAGGTCCCAGGGAACGGTTGCCTACTAAGTCTCCCATCAAACTCCTTCTGTTCATCCAAGATTTCAATGAGGAAGAGAGAGAAGGCACTAAAACAGAGGAATAGACTCCCTAAAATCAAGAAATAGAAGTCCAAACAAAGGAAATGGGGAAAGATGATAGAACATTTCCTAAAGAAAAGGCTTAGATGCCTGAATGGTTAGAAAGGAAATTTGAGAAGAAGGCTCCCACCCTAAGATCCAAGAGCAAGATTGGAGGCTATAATGGATGCCTCTGGATCAAAGATAGTCCAAGTAGCCATGCCAATAGTAGGAGAAGAAGGAATAAGCTATAATGTTTCTACTATTGACTTAGGAACAACTACTATAGAACAAAAAGTGGAACACCTCCAGAAGTCTATCACCAAAGTGGTGCACCTAATATAATAGGATAAGACTTCGAAAGAGGAACTTAAGGCCCAGGTGGCTGATCAGATGGCCTATATCCAGCAATGGTCTTCAATGGAGAAAATGCCTATCACATCCATGGCTCTTCCACTATTGCTATCAAAAGAGAAACTAGACAGGATGGAGAAGAGAAAGAACTTGGATAAGACCACAGAAAGCTAGTTCCGGCACTGACAAATAAATTCTCAAACATGGGAATTGGATGTGTTGTTAGAACAACAAATAAATTCTTAGATCTCTAGTAGTCTCTTGAGGCTACAAGGAAACTTTGCACTGACCTCCCAGTGGGATATGAGTCCACCTACCCAAAGATTGAGGCTATTCTCAAACTACCAAGTGTGATTTGGGAGAACGAGCTTGCATTCAAGAAGGATGATCATTGGCTAATGGATGTATGGAACCTGGACTTTGAGAATAGGAAGGAAAGGTTGGAGTAGGTGACAGGGTATGACATGCCTAGCGTGCAGATAGATCTAGAGAAGATAAAGCCTAATTTCCATAAAAATATGAAGGATGAAATGTCGAGTGAAGTCACCACCAATTTCATTAGTTGTTCCGCTTGTTCCTTTGTCCATTTAGAACTATTCAATGACCATACTACCAAATATGACAAAGACTAGGAAAAACTTATCGACAATTCCAAGGAGTGGAGTTACCAATTGCTATGATCCAAGATTTTGGAGGTTGATAAACTCCAGTCGGTAATTCTGAAGTTCATGGAGTATCCAGCTTTGTAGAAGCAGGAGGGAAACCCTATTATAATTAATGAAGAATTCTTGACAAAGCAGCTACAACAAAAGGGAAATCAGAAAAAGACAAAATGCTACAGTGTTGTCACTAGAGGACAAAATAGTGATAAAGACAAAGTTGTATTTTAAATTGTAAAATATTGTGGGGTAGGTATAACCTTAACTTGTAGTGAATCTTGGCCACACAATGAAAATTAATCTTGGCCATTCATTCTACCTTTTGGGAACTATAAATAGGGGGTCTCCTTTCATTGTCAAGGGAGTTGAGTTGTTGTAATGACATGCTGCAGAAATTTTAATGAAAATACATTGACTTTGGTACATTTTCTGAGTTTCTCTTTATGTTTCATGATTCAATCTCCCATAGTTAGATGTTTTAGTTAGATTTACATTATTGTTCTAGTTGGTTTTAGATTTCTTAGATAGATTTGGTAAGGCTGTTATGTGGTTGTGAAAATTTCTATTGTGTAGATGCCTTCCTAGCCCATACTTTTTACTATTTGTTGTTGGTAAATGGCTGTGTAAAGTTAGTCTGGGCTAAAACTTAAAGTTTCTTTAAACTTTTATCTTTATTCATGCATGCATATGGTGGATGTATGGTAAAATATTTGCAGACCTTGGAAGATAGCTTAGATTTCATGATACTATAGGTTTCTTGGTTAACTGGAATCTTGTTTGAAGGGAGTTGTCCATAGGAGAACCTCCATGATCACTGTTCATAGTTAATTGTAGATCCAGGAAACTCTCCTCTTCCCTACCCTTTTTCTTTTTTTTAGAAACAAACTATGCTAAGGTTCATTGCATATTGTAAAGCCAAAACTTAAGAAAACATTGGATTTTTAGATTGTTGTTTGAACTTGCAGTAAAAAACCTATCAATTTCCATCCTAGGAACTTCAATTCATAAAATCCACTTTGTATCCAACTATGTAAGTCCTCCTTGTTATTACTAGAAAAATCATATCAAATATCAACTGAGGAATTCCATGCAAGTCATGACTTGACACCTGAGAGACCTTGGGGTGATTTTCAGCAGCTTGATGTTGGAAGTCTCATTTCAAGAGAGGTAGTGCATCCACATACTGCCTATGTTGAGAAAGTGTGCAAAAACACCCATTAATAGAATTGGTGCTAGAAGGAGGGCCTTGTGAAGCTAGATCTAATTGGATCATTCTCCCCTAAAATATTTTAGAGAATTATAATGTCAACACCAAACAAAGGGGAACTTCAAGAGCTGTAGCCCCCCACCAGGGCTAAACAAACTAAGGGAGAAGACTTTGCTTCTTCCTCTTACTTCATCCCATTCACTTCCCTTCCACCTTCACCTCCATTCACCTCTTGTCCATCCTCCACCTAGTCTCACCAAACTACCTTTGATTTTTATCTTTCGGGCAGCCAGGGAGTTGTCACTCTCCCTGCCCTTCAAGTTCAGGCATAGTCCAAATAGTCGCAGCCCAAGTATAGTCCCAAGTTGCTATCTTACAGCAAGTGCAACTCCAAATTGTTGTCCCTCAATAGCAAGTACCACCTCCGCCTCCTTTCATGGCTTGGTTGGCACAAAATCCTTCCCCACTACACTTCAATGCTTATCATGACATATCCAAGAATCCAGAGGGCTTCTGCATGAAGTTCAATCCTCGTGACCCACAAAGGATGGAAAAAGAACATATCAAGATATTTGAAACAACAATTAAAGATATGCAGATTAATCATGAAGACATTGCATGTCACCTATTTCCATACTCGTTGGGGGAGGAGGCTTTTTAAAAGGTACATCAATTTGCTGAGAGGGTCCATTACTTCATGGGACTCATGAAGAATGCCTTCCTATAGAAGTATAAGATTTTGATCAGTCCTTTAGAGCTATAACAACAATTCATGTTTGTCTGGAGAGAAATTAATGAACCCATTAGCTCTTTCAATGATTGCTTCCATCGTGCCTTCATGAGACTACAGGACCCATATGTCCATAACGATGCTGCAACTTTTCCTGTCTACTATGCAGCATTAGATAATCTTATGTCAACATTGGTAAATAGGATGTGCCCGCCACTTACCACGCTAGTGAATGCTTATGCAGAAGCTGTCGTCACTAGTGCTGACTTGGGACATAATATCTCCAGTTCGCTGCCCTCTTTGGGTTGAGTAGCTCATTTGATGCAGGTTTAGGGGATCAACCAAGCATTCATTCATCAAACACCTCTTATGAACCAAGTGCCTTAGCTTCCCATCGTCTCACACCCTGGACAACTAACGAATCATGTGCCTCCCATGCCATCTTACTTGCAGCCTCAACAACAACATACCTATCCTTAGGCTCCCCAACAATAGTAGATGTACTCTTAGTAGCCGCAAACACCATTATACTTGTTAGGGTCAGAATTCCCTCTAGCACATCAAAACCAACTAGCAACCCCACCTGTCATTCTCCAAAATCAGGTGTCACAATTGAGCAACACCAGGAAAGATAAATTGGAAGAGCTGATGAAAATGATAAAGAAAATGTCCACAAAGATGACGCACCTAAGAAATCAAAATAATCAGTTGTAGGCCTCCCAATGTAGCCTCTAGGCTAACCTTAATTAGGATAGCAGAGCCAACATGGATGATAGGGATAACCATGAAGCTGACACCTCTTCTAGGAAAAAAATATGAAAGAGGGCATAATTCGAGTCATAACTTTGAAAGGAGACCTTCACAAAGGCAAAATCGCACATGGAATACAAGACCCAATAATAGGGGTGTTCCTACTCCTCTGGATCAACCTTCCAACAATAAAAAATGACCAATGGAGTGTATCTCGCCAAGGCTGATCTGTCTGAAAGGTGTCAGATTCACAAGACAAGCAGACACTCTGAGTTGGATTGTCCTGAATTCCAGACAGCCACTGAAATCTTCCAAGTGGAGGTCCAAAATGTTATTGATAGTGTCGGCTACAAGGACATCATCCCATTTGAACCTTATAACTCTTCCTACCTCATGGTCAATCAAGCTCCCTTTCCGTAGAGTGACTGCAACAATCCCAAGATGGAGGTCACATCCGTTAAGAATGAAGAAGTACAAGAGGTAAGTAACGAAGAAACTTTATCAAGGCTTTTCAATTCAATAGATAATGGTCTAGTAGATGAGGAAGAGCAGCATGTAGATGAAGTTCATATGTTCCACCAAAGAAAAAATCCCTAATTCCTTAGTAATATGTAGGTGGGTGGACCCTTTACTACTTCTACCCCACCAAATAACTTTAGTACCCCACCTAATTTGAATGCTAGCAATAATATTGGGCTTCCCCATGTGCCTACCCAATACTTCAACAAGGACAAGTCATAAAATTAGCCTCAAAACCAATCACAAAACCAGCCTCAAGGCCAATCCCAAAACCAATCAAGCCAAACAAAGGCCCAACCTGCTAGCTCCACCATCAGCTGAGACTTTGATTCTGAGATTGAACAAATGGGTGAATATGTAGTAGAAGAATTCAAGAAGGTAAACATTAGTCTCTCTGCCTTCAAACTACTCAAATTATCTGTTGTAAGGCATACTTTCTTTAGGGTACTTAATGGAACCTCGTCGTCTAAAGAAACACAGGAAATGTTAGCAAAAATGGTCACCTTTGAAGAACCTAGGCAAGAACCTGTGATCCAAGACATCATTGGGAAAAGGAAAGATACACCCTCTAATCAGCCCATGGGTAAGTAGTTGACAAAAAAATCTGATCCAAATAATAGGAAAACCACCAAGGATCAGCCCTTTGGGCAAACTAAGGATAGGGATGGTGATAAAAAAAAAGCTCAAGTAGCCCAAGTGGACACGCTTATGGGATTCTTCCAAGGGAAATTAGAAATGCCACCATTCCTTACTACCATTCGGATATTCAGGAAAAATCTACACAATTTTTTTATTGACTCTAGAGCATTGGCCAACATCATGCCCCTGGCTATATGCAAAGCCCTTCGAATTACCCCCACACCTTCAAGGAAAAAGGTGACTCAACTAGACAAAACTGAGATAAGAATTGTGGGAGAAATGAATCAGATCCCAATGCAGATTTTCATGGACCCAAGGGCACAACAGGTCATTGGAATCCAAGTTGCAGATATCCCTAATGTGTATAGAATCATTTCGGGATGATATTTCACCTGCACCTTGAATGGATATGCTACCATGGATTTCTTGCACATGTGGTTGTCGTGGAAGAGACTTCCAAACCATATTCACAGAGATTGAGAACCATGTATGAAGTACATGATCACTGAATATAACAACCTGAATGAGGTGTTATTCTCCAAAACCGAGTTGGGGAATTATTGTTCCTTTGCTTATCGAGAAGAGGTAGAGATTCAAGAAGAAGAGATGATCATCAAAGTCCTACTAGTGCAATGTATCCCTCTAGTTGACTTAACCCATACGCCTCAGAGCACGAAGATGCTGGTAGAACCTGATGATGATGAAACTCTTGAGGATAACACCTTGGGACTGTTGGATGGATTCTGAGATTTTATGGAAAAGTGTATACAAAATCAGCTCAGCTTGGGTGCAAGAATGAATTCTAAGAGCTCCTACTACCCAATTGGCGTAGGGTGAATGATGCAACTCATTCCAAATTTGAATGTTCCCTATGCCAAACAGCAGTAGAACGTGTCAAGAAATTAGCCGCTCTTAAGAAGGAAATTCCATCAGAGCAGCCGACCCTCCACCATGAAAAGCCTTTATTTTCTTCCAAAACTGTGAATGATAACTCGCAGCCTAAAGGCAAGGACCGCATTAGTGCGCCGGTGCCAAAGAGCCTTCCAAATTCTAGACATTACGCATTGATGGGTCCAAGTCCAAGCAAGGAGCCAGCGCCAGATTCAAACTAATTATCCCTGTGGGTAAGTCTTATTTTTCCACCCATAAACTTCAGTTTTATTGTACCAACAATGTAGTGAAATATGAGGCTTTAGTCCATGGCCTTCTGATGGCCTTGAAGAAAAATGTTAAAATGTTGCAAGTTTTTCAGTGATTCTGAGCTGGTGGTTAAACAAGTTAGAAAATTTTTTTCCTATCATGATAGAAGATTGGAAAACTATAGGCATAGGGTTTGGAATCTCTTTGAAGGGCTCGATGCATTCAATATACAATTGATCCCTCATGCTCAAAACCACACGGCTAATGTTTTGGGTCAAGCAGCTAGCACATTGTAACCCCTATCCTTGTTGGGTCTCAAGAAATTCACTATTGAGCTGACTTCTACACCGCTCATTCCAGATAATGTCACTCAATTTCAAGTCTTCAATGATGATAAGCACATCCTCGATTTCATCATGTGCTCTGATGTCTTTGCCACCCAAATAATTAATGAAGTTGCTCCAGAGGAAGCCGATTGGACATAGAAGGGGTAATCAACCTCAGGACCAACACGATTCTCTGAGGGATGGTTGAGTTGGAGCACAATTTTGAATTAGATCATATCAGAGATTAGGATCGGCAAACAAAGAAGGAATCCATAAGCAACCAGTGCGATGCTCAGAACCTCGAAACTGTCGAAGAGATCAAAAATGTTTTTATTGGCAAGGTATGTATTGTAGAGGAAAAGAAAGGGATTGTGGATTCTTTACAGAAGTACCATGATGTGGTGGCATGGAGCTATGAAGACTTTAAGACTTACGACACCTCTATCATCATGCACACCATCCCTCTCAAGACAGAAGTGTGGCCATTCTGTCAATGGCAGCATCCTATCAATGCCTTGCTAGAACCAATCATATGCAAAGAGGTGCAGAAATTGCTTTCATCCAGAATTATCTTCCTAGTTAGGAATTCTACGTGGATGGCCAACTTGTTCCTAGTCAGAAAAAAGAATGGGGAAATTAGATTGTGTGTAGACGTCTACAATTTGAATAGAGCTTCGAAGAAGGACAACTACTTGGTGCCTTCATTGGATGAGGTACTGTAGATTGTTAATGGCTTACAAATGATTTCTTTCCTCAATGGGTACTCTGGATATAACCAAGTTATGGTGCAGTATGAAGATTGCCACCAGACAACGTTCACCACCAAGTGGGGGACCTTTTCCTATAGAAGAATGCCCTTCAGGCTCATTAATGCTAGCACCACTTTCCAACATGCCATGGATATTGCCTTCAAGGATCTAATTGGGAAATGCATAATCATTATATGGATGATTTAACTATGTTCTCTAAGAAACTGAGTGATCATTTCTCTGATCTATGCAAGGTGTTTCAAAGGTGTACAGAGTTTGGAGTCTCCCTTAATCCAAAGAAGTGCATCTTCGAAGTGACTAAAGGGAAATTCCTATGGAATATCATTTCTAAGCAAGGAATCTCCATAGACCCTGAATGCATCCAATCTTTGCTAAAGATTATGCCACCTGACAGTAAAAAAAGAGCTAAAATCTTTCTTTGGGAAGATCAACTTTGTATGGAAATTCATCACAGGCTTCACTAAAATTGTTAAGCCACTCAATGCCATGCTGAAGAAAGATTCCAATATTGAGTCGAACCCTAAAGCAAAGCAGGCCTTTGAAGAAATTAAGCAAGCAATAGCTGAAGCACCCGTGCTGGTCAGTCTAGACTATCTGAAGCCATTCAACATCTACTCGTTTGCTTTAGAACATTCATGTGCCAGCATTCTGACTCAGAAAGATGAAGAGGGAAACAAGCATCTGATTGCCTTCATAAGTGCTCCTTTGAAAGATGCTGAGTTGTGCTACCACAACATAGAAAAACAAACATATTCCCTCGTTAGGGGAGTGAAAAAATTTAGACATTACATCTTGCGTAATAAAGTGTTCGCCATAGTTCCTAACCCAACCATGAAATTGATACTCATGTAAAATGAACTAGGCAAACAAAGATCCAAATGGGTCACGTTGCTACAAGAGTATGATATGGAAATTCAACCAATGAGATTGGTGAGAGGACAAGCACTTACCTGACCAATTGTTGAAGCAACAACAAAAGCAAGCCCAGAACTCACTGTGCAGAAATACAAGATGGAAGATGCTTCTCTAGAAGAATGGTACGAGGATGTCATTTATTATTTGTTGAATCACAAGTGCCTGCCTCACCAATAGGGAGTCCAGAAATGTGCTCTCAGGCTAAAAAGTAGCAGTTTCATGCTACAAGGATCCATTTTATACAAGAGAAATCATGAAGGTATCTACTTAAGATGCCTCGGTAAAGAAGAAGGAGATCGAGTCCTAAAGGAGTTCCATGATAAGTTTGGCACTGGTCACGAATCTGGACCTTCTACCACACATCATATACTAAGATCAAGATATTACTGGCTGACAATCTTCAAGGATGCTCATAGCCATGTCCGCTCATGTCACACATGCTAGACTGTCGCTACCAAGGAAAAGAATGTTGTACCATTACAGCTTGTTCTGGAGGTGAGGCCATTTGCACAATGGCGTCTTGATTTCATTGGCCTGGTAATCCCTCCATCATCTACAGGACACAGGTACATTCTTACCGCTACTAATTATTGCACCAGATGGATGGAGGAAATACCATGTAGGCAATACACAACTGAAGTAGTTACAAATTGTTTGGAAAGTTTTATTTTATATCACTTCAGTTGTCCTTATGCATTAGTGTGTGATAATGGACCTACCTTCACTTCATTAAAATTTGTTAGTTGGGATTTTGACTATGGGATAGCCCTTAAATTTTCATCTAATTACTACCCTCAAGAAAATGGCCTTGTTGAATCCACAAACAAGAACCTAATCACCATGATTAAAAAATTGCCAGATAGGAATCCCAAGGACTGGCATACCTAGCTTCACTTCGCCCTTTGGGTAGACCACACTTGCCAAAAGGTTTCCCTTGGTGATTCTCCTTTTCACCTCATCTATGGTTTAGAACCCATATTTCCTATCCACCTAAAAATCCCCACCCTTTAGTTTATGAATAACTTTTATGAAGGGGGATACCATAGAGAAGCTCAACTAGTTGAGCTCTTGCATTTAGAAGAAGTTTGCAACTATGCCATAGAAAATTTTTCCAAACACCAGGGTGTAGTCAAATGCTGGTTCGATTGTCGATCCAAAATCAAGGCCTTTAGAATCACAGATCTGGTCCTATACTGGGACAAGGTCCATTAATAGAAAGGGGGACATAACAAATTT
>VDFB02288699.1:0-46785 GCA_007258455.2 Sequoia sempervirens
TTGTTGGAGGGGATTCTTCTCACATCATTAATAGCTCAACTTTGAACTTTTGAGCTTTATTGTTATATCTATACTCTTTTCCTTTGATTTTTATGTGTTGCACGCTAAATTGTTCCTATAGATTTGGGATGATGCAGAGCATGGAATGATTGATGACCACTCTCATCATGATGACCAAAAATATATCTTATTTTCTTTATATTTTTTATTCGGCCTTTTGATTATGCCTTGTATGGTGTGAGTCTCTTGCCTTACATCTTCTATTATTTTGTATTTTTTTTTCACTTTTAACTTTTTCAGGCCATGATTCTCATGAGCCTCATTTACTTGTATAATTCTTATGTGTTTACATTATCATTTAACCTTCTATATATTCTCTTATGTTTATTTCATATCTTTCACATACTATGTTATCTTTGGTTACTCGAGAGAATCCCCATTATGTCATGTGTTTTGTGTTACTTTAATGATATTAACTTCACATATGTTTTCCCTATATTTCATATGATTATAATGTTTAAATCTAATGATTTTCATGTTTGATTACATGCTTACATGTTTTTATCTTATGATGATTTTATGTTTACTTGTGCTTATCATGCTTATTTCTCGTGCTCTAGATAAAAGCAAAAAACTTTGTCTTACTTGTGGACTATTTTAGAAAAATGAGTTTTGCAAGGTAAGAATGTTTGAACACCAAGTTCAATTGAAATTAATTTAATCAAAGGTCTATATTTTTAATATTAAAATATTTTTATCATCCATTTTGAAGGTCATCTTCTAATGAAGGACATTGAATCGAAGCTCATCTTCTAATGAAAGACATTCAATCAAAGGTCCTTCATTAGAAGGTGCCTTAGTGACACCCATATAGCACACATGTAAACTTTTTTATTAGAAAAAAATTGTTGATTCAAGTCATATTTTCCATAATCAAATGAAATCATCATGACAACAAATTGTGCAAGAACATAACCCTCAATATAAAGTTTATAAAAATATAACTCTTAATATTTTTATTTAATTATTATATTTTATTTTCTATTTTCTAATCAACATAAATACTATCAAATATAATAAATAAATTATATTATATTTAATTGTTGAATCCAATATACCAATTTAATACAAAAAATAATATATTACAATATTTTTATTTTATATCATTTAAACTACAATAAGTTTATTGTATAGATAGATAGATAGAATGAATCTTATTTATGAACTAATTAAAATGATTATAAATGTTAATTTCTAATTAATATTTTATATAATTGCTCAAGAATCGTTGTTTCCTAATTAGAGTCTATATTTGAGAGTCATCCTCTCTATTTAACAAATTCTATGTAACAGTTATGTATTCAAAATTATTCTTTATATATTGATAAATATATAATTTCATGAATTAAATATATATCATTTATTAAATATATTTAATTATAATTTCATATAAGTTATATAAAATACAACAAAAATCTCTAAATACCACCATACAACCATCAAATTTAAGTTTAACTCCGAACTATAAAAATAAAATACAACCATCAAATTTAAGCCCTGCTCTCAATGGTAAGGATAGGACTCCCAAATATTCTGACTAGTCATAATAACAATGACTAGTCGAAAGCCTGAAAGTTAGCCATGGACAACGACTGTGTTTAAGATATTCCCACCCAAAAGAATCTCTACAGTAAATAATAATAAATAATCCACATTTCCTTCATGCAAATAGCATTGGAGCTCGCAATCCACAGAGCACAAAGTCATTATTAAAAGCACAGAATGTAAAAGCCAGAACTGACCGTCAAATCAATCAAGTGGGCTCTCTGTAATAACACCACTCCTGCCTTCAAACCCACCTGCAACAAAATCTCAAGACTTGTTAATTAGAATCTCAGTCAGACAGTTGCAATAAACTGGGGCTTCTCTGAGTTATGTGGGTGTTATAATAGTTTGCCAGCACTCATTCAATCCACAGCATATGCTGCCTTACAAACCCAGATGATCCCAAGTTTGGGACAGATGCAAACTGGTTTTGTATCGATAAAGTTGGATAATATCAAGATGGTGTAAAACAATGGCAGGATTTGGCCATGGCTTCAGTAAAATTTTGGAAACTTTATGACTGATACTCCAAGCAAGATCATCACCACTGAATCGCATATACTATGCATAAAGTTTTCAATTCCAATGGTTTATGAAGTGCATTGAATTCTTAAGCTTTTGTGCAGTGGATTCTTTTGCACTAGTTATTTCTTTTCGTTTTGTTTTCTCTTTTTGTTTTCTATGTGAATTGGATCTGGATTTTACTCCAAATGCTGCCTGTTCTCCTCTGGGATGTACATTGTACCCTTTGTCTTATGTGGGTTATACTGGTCACTATGCACCAAAAAAAGATGTCCCTATTCAGCCCTAGCCCTCATTGCCTTCAAAGAAAACAACCCAACAGAAATTTAAAATTACTACACTGTTTTATTTGTAAATTTTTGTTAATATGTGTATATATTTTTAATGAAATTATATTTATTAGAAATTGTAGGGAAATAAATCACATTTTATTAAATGGTTCAAATATTAATTAGATTGAATTTTATACTTTTCTAAAAGGAGTTGAGATGGAAATTAATGACTCGAGTAAACTAAGACATAAATAATTAAAATGTTAAGATGGCGATAAGAATTTTTTAGTTTATAGCGAGATGTTGATTTTGACTCTTTTAACTATCTAAGAAATTATGACAAAGAGTTGGAACTTGGAATCTAGAACTAGACAAATAATCTTCTTTGTTAGCTTTCTAAAGAGTATAATTAAATTACTATATTATATTTAAATATTATGATTTTTCTATTTTCTAATTGATGTTGAGATTAGGTGTGTCATGTAGTTTTCATGTCGTAATGTTCAAATTATTTATGTATTTATATTTATTAATTATTCTATCCTCATTAGGGAAATGGGACAACCCATTGTTAAGTGTCCATTTTAAGTTGTAAGAACATATAATTTCATCATACTGTATAAGAGCATCTTATGATATTGTAAGATGTGATTTAATTTTGATAGATTGTATGAAATATGTAAGAGCATGATTATGTGGAGTTACTTAAACTAGACTTGAAATATTTACCAAATTTATGATAGTCTATGATACATGCAATAAAGCATCTTTGAATGGGAGAATTTAATACTAAAATTGGGCACCTAGGTAGGTCAATACTTATGAAAAGTCATTATTGTTGTGTCAGGTGTAAGTCCAATATTCTAAAATTAGCCTTGAGACCTATCATGAGACTTGGGTATTGGAATTTGTGCTCTAAGGAGTTAGATTCCATACTTTGAGAGTTCATACATGGTTTCCAAAAGCCACTTGCATTTTTCTATTTTTTGGGCTCTCCTATATATTGGATGTTCAGATTGAGGTTGAGATAGAGACTTTATATTATAGGGGATGCCACTGAATTTTCTCTAGATTTTAGCAAGGTGTTAATCTACATGTTAAGGCTTTGAGCTTGATATTCTATTGGGATTATTGTTAGTGAAAATACATTGGTTCAATGCTTTGGAGGTTGAGTTTTCCTAGATATAGTTTCACAATGTACATATATGGCACTCTTCTTTTATAGTGCTCTTCTTTCATTATTGGTTCATTTAAAGTGTTGGTTTGTATGTTGGTAAAAATGTTTAAGATTTATTATCTAGCAACTCTCTCCTCATATGGCTAATTTAGGATATGTTTGTCTTGTCTTTTATTTATGAACATAGTTATCTTTTCACTTGTAAAAAAATATATATTTATGAAATTTTATATATTGGTAGTGGAATGGATTTCTCTTCATTTGGTGTTAAAGCCATGGTTTTGGTTGTAGGATGGTTTTTCTTCCTTGTGATCTTAATCCTTATTCAAGTGGGAGTTTAGCAATTGATCATGTCTTTTAGGAAAAGAAGCACTTGTAGAATGGAGAAGATGGAGGATCTTGGAGTTCATCATTTGGTTATGTAACAAACTTCTATATAGTCTAAAACTAATAAAAATAATTAATACTTTATTAAACTAGGAAATTGATTGTTATTATCAAAAGGGATAGAAAAATGTTATAATAGAAACTAAATGATGAAAAATTCTTAACTTAGATTAAAAAAAAAAAAAATTAAAATTACTTTTTACATTTAATAACTTGTATGAATCAATATTTTTAGGTTTGAGAATGAAAATAATATAATGCAATGCATCATTAAGATGATCTTATCCTATAAAGTACATACAAGTAAAATATTTCCATACAAAATTTAATTTTCAATTTAACACAATATAATAAGGTTCATTATCTTTTTCATCTTTTTAAGTGCAAGTAATATGGTCTTTATAATAGATGTAAGGAGGGAGATCATTATCTGAGCACTTAACCTCTAAACATAGACCCAATGATCCCCCACTCATCTTGGAAGTGGTCCAACCCTTCAACAAGGTTGGATTATAATAACATCTACAATAGTACCATAACAAAATCCAAGAACATGTGTGTCTTGTTGTTCTTTTGGTTCCTTGCGTGCCTTTTCTAAGGTTTCTATTTAAGTTGTTCTAAACTTTGGGTTGGGTTAGGGTCCCTTTTCCTTGGTAATCTAATCAAAAATAAAATCTAAGAACCAAGTGTATGCAAATACAATCACTATCACATGTATTCAATCATGAAGACCCTAGATACCCCTAGCTATTGTTGACTTCTAATTACCAAACAATCTTGAAAGTATAATGAATTGAAAATGCATACAACTATGCATCACTTTGGCCAAAGCATAAATTGATTATACAAAAATGTGGGTCATCCTTTCTCAATGCTACTATATCTTGCTTGACTCATAAAAATGATAAAAAATAATTATATAAGGGTAAAAGTACAAAGTTGTGTCGCACTTTGAGCCAACTTATGAGCACGTGAATTTAAGTATTTCTAATCAAAAATCAATTTTGGTCAAACATATGATCTTGTAAGATTCATTCTTCCTAAGGTAGATATATGTCCACAACTTTTCCAACTAATTAGCACCACTTTGAGGAAAATTTACCAAAAAAATAAAATTATTTTAAAAATTTGATGTTTCAACAACTTTTACTTATGTATTTTGTTTTTAAATATAAAAATACCTTTTTGTAGATCCATAAGTGTATTTTTCAAATATGTATATGTATTAAAAATTTAATTATTATTTATATTTTATTTTTATTTTTACTAAAAGTAGGTTATCAGCACAAAACATTAGGTTGATTAGCATGTCAAGGTAAATTAGTAAAAATTATTAAAAAAATAAAAAAATGATACATTAGATAAAAGAATCTATATTAGGATGTTATATTTTTTTTTTTCTATTTTAAATAAAGAGTTAATATGAAAGTTGACGTTGAACAAAAACAACTATGTTTTAATACACACAATTTAATATTTATTGAAAAATACATATTTTGGAAAATTAGAAAAAAATATATCCATGCACTAAAGTTTCAAGTTATAAATACACATAAAAATTTGAAGGAAAAAAAATAAAATTTACTACTAAAGATTGGCATCTCACGTAACTTCATTTTTTAGCATTTTATCAACAACTAAATTATAGTGTCAATTTATAAAAAGCTATATTCAAATAATTTTTTAAGTTTTATAAAATATACTAAAATATATATATTCTATTAGTTTACATCATTTCAAAATTTAAAACATATATGTCACTTTTTAGTGATTCAAGTTTAAAAGTTGGATCAATGTTGGTTGTTTCCTTTATAAAAGTGTGACACAACTTTGTACCTTTTTTTGCTTCATAAGAAAGTATTTCTATTAATATTTAAAAAAGGATTACAATATCTATTTACAAAAGAGAGCATACCCAATGCTCACATTCCCAACTTTTCAAAAAAAGAGGTTGAACCAACTTACAAAAAGGCTTCTCCAACTATTCTACAAAAACTACTTACAAAATTACCTTACCAGACCCTAAGCTAGCATTGAAAAGAAAACCAAAATTTGAAAACATGAGCTTTTACAACCCCATTCTCTTCCAAATATTTTATAAACTCTCTAACCCAAGAGAAATCCTTGACTGACTCCAAATGTAGCCACTTCTTTAAGAACCTCACCACCTCTAAAGCCCTTGTCTGATGAAGCAACAAATAATCACCTTTGACATCCAATAGGAAAGGGTATAACCTAACCACCATGCCTAGAGCATTGAGCAAGCCCATATCATGTGGTCTTTAGATCCCAGCACCTAGCTAAGTGACACCCACCATCTCCTCAAGACCACTCAACAACTCAAACTTCATCAACTTCCTTATAATTTGTAGGACTTCATTTTTTGACAATTGAAGGTCCAGTAGTTTTGCCACAAACCTGGAATTTATATTTGTGTCTACCCTATATCTCTCCTCCAATGATAAAAACACAAGCCCCAAAATCAATTTCACCATACCAAGCGCCAAGAAATCACTCTCAAGCAATATTCTTCTCAACTTTAACTTTGAGGCTTCCCCCAGAAAGGTCATTTACCTCTGAGAGTTGACCAATCTTATCGGTGTGTCCATTGCTTTTCCCACACATAACACCAAACAAACTGATTGATCAACCATCGAGTTCTACTTATAAAGAACAATTCACTCATGCTAGAACTTAGCAATTAAAATCTTGCCTAAACTATAATCTTTTCATGCAACATTTTCAGACTATAAGATCCTTCCTTTGGCTTTTTGCATGGATAAGAGCTAGACTTAATTAATGCCACACCATAACATCCTAAGTTGGCCCACATGTTAGGATGCTTAAGCTAACTTGATTGACATGAATTTCTAATTAATCTATCTCCCCTATCATATCAACACAAATGATGGAGACGCTATTTAATATCATAATTAAATTTGGGTCATAGAACAAAGAACCCCCAAACATAGCAAGCTCTGCAACTTATGGTATACTTCCACATGTCACACTGTCGCACTTCCTTACAACAAAACTTAGAATAAAAACAAAAAGTAGCGCTAAGGTGCTACTTGTCCACCTAACACATCCTCCCCCATCAACAAATAAGCACAACACCTAGGTCACCATGTGCATCCAAATTCCAAGGGCCAAGATCAGTCAAGCGAGCACTACCTATCAACCCAGTGCAACTCCTCTTAGTAAGGTTTAGGCTTAGCACCAAAATGTGTGTGTGGACACCATCTTTCAACCTAGTGCTACACACCACAACAATGTATGTGCTTTATACCAAAGAAATTGAGTGGGTGCCACATGTCAACCTTGCACACCTCACCAAGACTATACCTATGCTTTACACCAAAACAAGTGAACAAGTGCCATGTATACTAGGGATTCATGTTGAAGCCCAATTTCCACCTGAATTGCACCAAAATTCTGAAAGTACCATAGGTACGAGACCACAACATAAGGTTGCACATCCTCAACAACTACCTCCAAACCCTTTTGGCATCTATATCTACCTCTAAGTCCATAGACAGATCAGCCACTAAACCCTTTGAGAGTAGATAAAATATTACTTCTTGACAACCCCATCCACACCAATATTTTGTAAGTTTTCCACCTTCGCATTGGCTTCTCTATATGTGTGTTTAACCATAAAGTGCTCAAACTTCCTCAACAAACTTACAGCCCTCTCCACCATCCCCTATAATTTCCAATTTAAAACATTACCCAACCTAAGAGCACATATCACCAAATTTGAATCTCCTTCCATCTCAACACTTTTGCACTTAAGTTCTAGGAAAAATTGAAGCCCTTGAATCCCCTGAATCACTACCTAAAGTTTTGTTGTGTTATTCATCCCATCTAGAAGAGAGGCTCAGATTTTCCCCACGAAAGCCCCTTTCCAATTCTAGATTATGCATCCTACTCTTGATCTTCTATGGTTCCCTCTTGATGCCCCATTAAAATTCAATTTGACCCATGACTTCTCAGGTGGCCTCCAAACCACTTTGGCACAAGGTTCTTGTTGTCCAACAACCCCTTGATTCCAAAATTCTAGAATCTTGAGACCAAACCATCCAAGTCTCAACTTCGCATCCCAATCTGTGAATTCTAATTTCTAAGGATTCAATCTTGAAACTCTATTGTTCACAACCTCTGCTATGACTACTTCCACCTTATTTTGAAAGGATGATGTATTTATCTCTTTACCTTGGAATATCCTCCTATTTATCTCTTTCAAAACTCCCAAATCAAAATGGATGGGCTTATTATCTATATGCATGAGTACATCACTCTCCTTCTTAATAAGGGCCATGATTTGAAAAGGGACAAAATATCATTCAGAAGAGCACCAACCCAACCTAATTTCACACGCAGCCACCTCCACACACTCCTAAGCAAAGGGGCATCCAAGCAACAAATTATTAGCATCTTCCTCACTTGATTTGCACATCACACACCATGACAGACCATAATAGTCCATTTTTCTAAACCTTTCCACAATCAAAATTCTCCCCTGGATTATGGTCCATGCTAAGGCCCTAACTTTTTGAATGTATTTTCTATCCCAACATAATTTCCATGGAAGTGAATTCCTCCCATCCTACCTCCACAACATCAAGAAACTTAGTGTTGTACTACCTTGAACTAGTGGTAGTCCAAAACAACTTGTCTTTACCCTCTCTAATCATTATGATTCTATCGTTAAGGATCAATTGCAGTTGTGTGATTTTAGCAACAAGAAGATTTAGCTTCCTAAAGTCCCTCCATTACCAACTATTGAGCCCTTCAAACATAGTTGATCACCAAGTAATCTCTCACATTCATTCTCCAAATATGTGTTTGTAGACCTTTTGTCTACTACAGGTCTTCAAAACTATCTATTGTCAGGTACCCCCCCATGAGTCCTTCCAAAATAGTGTTGTATTGTCTCATGAATGTCCCAAGATAAGAATTTTGTAATTAGTGGCTTGCATTTTGACATGAAATTCCAAACTCTTGATCCTTTAGGAAGTGTGTTGGAAATGAGGATTTTGCACTCATTGTCGTCCCCTAGTTATTTATTCTGGAGAATCTAAACCCATTTTGACTTTCTTTTTATATACATCTTCCAAATCATCTTAGCCCCCAAAGTTTTGTTTTGACTCAAAATATCTTGTAAACATGTTCCCCCCACCTCTTTCACCTTGTGAATCATATCCCATGCGATTAGCATGTACTTTTTCTTCTATGCATTACCTTTCCAGAAGAAGTTCCTCATACTTTCTAGTTTAATGCTTGATATGTCCCCTTGGGCAGTGCCATACATGGCATTAAATAAATTGGGAGCACCGAAATAACAGCCTTTAGAATAACTAACCTACCAACCCAAGATAACCATCACCCCTTCCATGAAGACATCTAACTATTTACCTTATTTATTAGAGGATCTCATAACTTGCCACAACCCACTCTCTTTGCTAAAGGAAAGCTCGAGTATGTCCATGGCAGTTGTCCTTTCCTAAATCTTAGGGTCCTCTTAGAATCTCTTGCTCTTTATGTAGAGGAGTGTGAATAAAATAGATTGTTGATTTCTCCTCACTTACCTCTTGACCTGAGACCTCAAAGTAAAGCTCTAGAATCTCCTTTAGCTTGCGAGCTTTGCAGCATTTTGTAGCCCCAAAAAGCATAGCGATGATGGAGAATGAGCCATCTAAAATTGCTTTGGTCCAATTTTAAGAGGAAGAGTGATGAAACATATTGTAGGGTGATCAAAACCATCATGAATTTTTATCCATGCTTTCGATTGTTCATAAGAAGGGCAGGTGCATGAAGTTGGGTAGCAATTTTGCGGCCACTTTTTTTAAAAAAAATTGAAATATCATAGCACGAGCGCGTTATAACGCGCTCGCATTATTTCACGTTAAAATCAAAAGAAAAAGTGAAATTTATGTGCCTTGGAATACCAACCCAAAGGCTTGGAGGGCATTCCCAACGACCAAAGAACTTGTTTTTTGCAAATTCTACAATTTTTCACATAATCGGGTTCGTGCTCACCGTCAGGATTGCATTTGGTTCAATATCAACAAAATCAACACATGGGTAATGTTAGGTTCTCTCTTAGCTATCCAACAATGTAATTTTTTTCACTTTCTGACAATGTTAAGCCATTCATCCATAATTTCTTTTGTTTGTATGTCTCTTTTTTTCCAACAAGCAGTGTTTGGTGTTTTTTTTGTTATAAATTAACCGTTCATCAAATTTTCAAATAAATTACATTTTTAGAAACTAGACTCTATTCTACAAATTAAAAATAATAATAATAAAGAAAATAAATTACTTTCAAAAAAATTTACAGGGAGCACGGCCAAAATTCTGCTTTTCAAGAAGTGCCCACTTAGAAAATTAGTAAAAAATCAAATATTCATTAAAAAATCATCAGAAAAATTGTGCATCAACTAGATACTGTTAGCCAACTTTTTTCTATAGCGATTTAAAAAATACTACAAAAAATTTCACCGTGCTAGGGTTGTACAGGAGTTGCTATGTTATATTTTTCTGACAAAAACAACACCAATTTGTGTACGTCCCTCTTTTGAACCCCTTAATCTCAATCATTTTCAAAATAAATTAGTAGTTTAGAAAGTAGACTCAGAGCACTTTGATCCTTGTTTTTGTTCCATCTCAAAATTTTGAGTGTAGCTATCCTCAATTTCACGTCCAAGGTCAGTATTTCCTGATTTTAGAAAAAAAGTGGCCACTTAAGGCCCCTTTTTGGGAACCATCTTGGTGCACTTACCCAAGAATC
Organism: Sequoia sempervirens; assembly: GCA_007258455.2. Taxonomy (NCBI): domain Eukaryota; kingdom Viridiplantae; phylum Streptophyta; class Pinopsida; order Cupressales; family Cupressaceae; genus Sequoia; species Sequoia sempervirens. The sequence continues at coordinate 10,757 of VDFB02288699.1, forward strand.
TTGATAAATCTCTTACAAAAATAATAATTCCTCAATGATCACACTCTCTACACACACGGGATCAATGAGTATTTCTTGTATAGGTTTTTCATTAATACAACTGATAATGTAGAGAGGACCATCAAGTGTGCATCTAGGTGCATCACTATGAGTGAAAGCAATATCAAGTAACTCGGTGGTTTGGCTCTTACGAGGTTGAACATCTATTAAACCAGCCATGCAATATACTTCCTTCTCTTCATTATTTTAATCATTCATGTCGTCACTCATATCATTAGTCTTATCAACATTCATCTCATCATTCTTAACATCACAAGCTTTCACAAAGTTGGATGAATGGTTGGGCATTGGGTTGGTAAAAATATACAAGTTTTGGTTAGGTGGGGTAATAGACTTATTCCCTTGGTCATTTACACCACCCAATTGGATGTGATTAGAATCAATGGGGTCTTGAACTTGATGTCTAAAATGCATGCATCATTTTGTGTCATGTCCATTTGTGCGATGATATTGAAAAAAGGCATGTGGATTGAAGTTTGCAGGTAAGGGTTTGGTTGTGTCCACAGGTTTGACAAGAGGGAATTAGATTAGGTTCTTTCTCAAAAAATTTAACATGATTAAATGGAGAGTGTCAGGTAGCTAGGTGAATTGCCTATCTTTTGGTCTAAATTGTTATGGAGTTGGACTTATGGAAGCAACTTGAGGTTCAATGTGTTTGGTTGTTTGAGGTGTATGAAACTTGGTAAAACTTTTATTTTTATTTTTGAATGGTTGATATTTTTTTGGGGTACGGATTCGAATTTCTCAATATGAGCTGATGAAGATGCCTCTTCATACTAATTGATTGAATTCTAGTTGTCACGAAGAGTCGTACATAAATGTATAAACAATGAAAATGTCATTAATAAGATTATTTCCCTTATGTTAGTTTACAAGTTGTCAATGAAAAATCTTTGAATATCTACATTAGGAAGAGTTAGATTGATTTGTGATAACAACAACTAATAGAGACTTATGAAATTTGTGATATTTTCACCTCTTTTGTTTACATCTCCTTAAATCAGGTAGGGAAAATTTAGGACCAATGTTCACTTCGAAATGGTTTAGAAAAGCATCGACAAGCTCATTAAATGAATGAGCTGAATTATTTAGTAATGAATAAAACCATTCCAAAGCCATGTATTTCAATGACCTAGGAAAGAGTTTAGCCAAGATATTATCCTCAAAGATGAAGTCACTACACATGGTGGTATATGTTGATATGTGATTGCTAGGATCCCCTTTACCATTGTACTTGTCAAATCGGGGTATCTCTGTGTTTTATGGCATTTATTCTTTCAATATTTAAAATGATAATGGGATCCTTTTGACATATTGTGGTGGTTTTCCATTTTGGTTTTGGTTCAAAGTTGAGATTTTTTGTTGAAGGGAGGTTACATAAATTGAAAAATTTGGTTGATGATGGAATCATTGGTTGACATGTTTTGGGAATGTGGTGAATATGGTGAAATGGTGTATGTACTAGGTGGGCTACTACGTTGCAAATTTATCAGGGGATGAAAATTGAGGTGTGACATGTGAAGATCCAAAACCATAAGGATTCCTAGTGGAAATACCTATTGTTGGAGTTATACCAATGCTTTGTTGTGTTTTTGAAGCAACAGTTGGGTTTGTGTATGTAGGAATATAGACTATAACTTTATAGGGAGGGAGAATTGACTTCCTCCTTGAATTTGAGTGTATCCCAAAGCTTGAGTGAAACTAGCCATTGTAGGAACATTATCATTAACTGTGTGGGCTAAGCTAAGAAAAATATCTAATCCATGATCATCATTAATTAGTTTCCTCATGTTGTCAATTATAGGAATTGTTGTACTAGTGAAGTGTTTAGTACTCACAAAGTCTTAAAGTTTTTCTAAGTCCCTATCCAGTTTTTTCAGTTTGTCTTCAAAAACATGGGCAACCATAGTCTCGACATCTATAAAGATAGGCACTTGTAAGGTTGTCATTGGCATAGTAACATTAAGAATAGAGTCCAAAATGGGTTGAGTATTTACAACGCTTGTGATGAAAGTGTTACAAGACTCATGATCCACAACAGATGTGAAACCAACACAGGATACCATAAGTCTTAGAGAACTATGTCTCACTAAAGTATTCGAAAGAGGACACTAGGTCATGAAACTCATACAAGTTCCAAAGCACTAAGTGTACTCAAGATGAACACTAAACTAACAAACTGACACAAAAAATAGCTAGAAACATAAATTAGACAACAGAAACAAACAGGAAACACAACAACAGAGGTCTAGGAAAAGTTTTTGTCTGGCTAGGGATAGTAGGACAAGGACACCTAAGGGTGTCTGAGTCCTAGTCAGGAGTTTTGTAAGCTCAAAATTTGATTGTATTACACTACTTAAGGATTTTGATTCTACATGCAAACAGTTGTAACAATAAATAATTTCTCAGAATTTGCTTAATTTATGCAAAATATAAATATGCAAGAATGTCAAAGATGTTTAAGGAAGTTATGAATGCAAAATTTAGAATTGACATGCAATAATTGACTGATTTAATTATGAATGCAAAAGTTAAAGCCTTGTTGGAATTATATTATTTTGGTTTAATTACTCCCAATTTTTATTTTCTAAGTGTTTATTTCTTTTCACAAATGTTTATTAGTAGGTGTCATATCATAAATTTATGAAAATAAAGTATGAAAATAGAGTACAAATATGAAGGTTTATAATAAAACACTGATTTATAAAAAAATAAGAAAGAACCCAAAAAATTTAACAATAAGCCACCAACTTACTAAGCACACACAATTGCATTGGAATGAGAGGAAATCATCTTGTGGGCAAGGAATAACCCATTCAAGAATCTCACACCCATCCTAAGAGTCTTAAATGACAAGTGATATGAGCACCCTAACTAGGAGGCAAAGCCATAATAGTATTGCCCTTCACTCCACCTTGAATAAAGGAGGCCATCAAATGAGCCAAGAGTATTTCAATGTAGTGAAGGAATCTAATCGCTTTGCTAAGGATGAAACAAGAATGGACTCTAACTATGTGAATAACTCCTTTGCCTTGGAGTAAGTGACAACATACCATAGTGTAGATTTATTAGAGTAATTTTGCTCATTGTTCATGGCACATTCCCTAAGTGGTTGATCAAGTCATAGAGTAACTCAAATTCCAAGGCTAATTTTTAGCTTGCACTTGGATATGAAAATAAGTAAAGGCGAGAACATGAAATTTCTCATTGAGAGAAAAGGAAGCACCAATAATCTATGCATTGAAAATAACATTATTTCTTGACTTTGATAGCTAAAATATAACATAAGCTCTAAAATAATCCCAAAATTTGTCGATGTACAACAACCATGGAGTTGAATCCCTCAATAAAGCAATTCTCAAATAAAAAGATCAAGGATGAAAGGACAAGAAAATATAGTGAATCCAAATACAAGTACTTCGGGCCAAAGGGCAGGTCCAAGAAAAATGCTTGAATATCTCAAGTATGTTATTACTTGGACATCTTTTATGAGCAATGTCGATGTGTAAGAGCCATTCCATTAAGGGAAGCCCTTGGGAGACAAGATATCAAAGAAAATAAGTAATTTTAAGCTCCAATATAGACTACTAATCCATTTATGTTGACAAAGTCAAGTCTAAGGGAAGGAATAATGGCCCTAGCAATGATTGAGTTTGTGAAGAGCTAAAAGAAAGGACTAAGAACCTTATAAAGATATCCCAACATATATTTTATAGAAGCAAGTAAGAGGTGGTTGAAAGCCCAACTTATACAGCATAACATCGGAAAAGAGCCCACATATACACAAGATAGAAGACAAGTTTATATTAAAGAGTTGGAATTTTTGTTTAATTACCAACAAAGGGGTCCAATCTCTAGATGAGACCAAATCTTTGATAGGGTGTATACACTCATGGAAAAGTTAAGAGCTTTGATGCTTGGTGTTTCTACTAGAGGAAATCAATATAGCTATTAACAATAGGGGATCACCAAAGACTATGGTTTGAAAGATAGATCCATTATAAAATATTCCCTGACATACTTGTGCAAAAACTTAACTACCTCAAAGGCCTTCTAGATATTTTGAGCAACAAAAAAGACCTTAATTTTAAACAAACTAATCGTAGTGATAAAAATGTGGATACCAATTCTTTTGAATTTTCAAAAAGCAAACTTGATAAAATGTCTTAATTATCACTTTCTTCATCTTGATCAAAGGTTTGAAGGATTTCCATTCTATCAAATCCACCCAAAGTACAATCCCAACCTTATCCCTTGAGAATGTCACACTCAACAAAAAAAAAAAAAACTTTTGACAAATTATTTTTGAACTATTATTTTTAATGAACCAAAAAAAACTACTTAAACTTAATACTTTATTGTATTATAATACATACGCTTTTATATCATATTATTTAAAATTTTAATTATCAACTATTAAATTAAAAAGTGTTCATGGGCAGATTCTTTTCACCTTTATTTTGATTTTTGTGCAAACGATACCAATTTTTGTCCTCTTGAATGCCATTCCACATGTTTTCATATAATTTTTATCATTATTTGTTAATAATATTTTTCGATTCAAACAAAATGTTCTTATAAAGTTAAAACCGCCACTATTCAAACTGGCCAAAAAATTGTTTGTCTTGTTACCATTGAAAAGCGTGAGAGCCATGTTTGGTAATACATCCATTTCCTATGTCGCTAAAGGTTGGGACATGGCATATGAAGCATCTTATATAATCTCCCTTTATTTGTTATATGTGAGTGTAGTTTAGCATCAAGTTGTATTTTTGGTATTTAAGATATTATAATTAATTTTCTCAAATATTTGAATTGATGTTTTTTAGTTTTAAAATTTGAATTAATAAAAAATAACCAAATATTTAGAATTATAATGCTGATATTTGTCAAATAATAATAACAATTTTAATTTAAAGACTTAAAAATCTAATGGTGGAATTAACCTATGAAGGTGGTCACTAAACCACCTTAAGTTGTATTATATTTTGGTGCAATATCATATTAGTACAAGGTCCACGCACATCTTAAATTAAGAGACACCTTTGTCTTTGTGTGAGTTTGTTATCATGTAAATTATTTCATGTCTTTATCCCTAATGGACAATTTTGAGTGTTTTTATTTTATTAAAATTGGCGAGGGAGGGGGATTGGGTAGGACTTTCCTACATTGCTATTAGGTAGCTCTTATTCCCCTAAGTTTTATTTTTTTACTAGTCCTACTCTTCCTAAATGACATTAGGTAGTTCTTTGTATAATTTTTTTAATTTAGATTTCTTCTTAATAAATTCCTCTCTATTGATTTGCATAATGGACTTTGATGTCAACATATAATCGATTTTATAGATTAGTCTACTCCCACATATAAACATTAAAAAAACCATTCTTAATTTCATAATTTTTTTAGGAAAGATTTCCTTAAAATAAAAGAGGCACAATCAATAAGTTAGACCTTACGACCAAGCTTCATGGTAAACCCAACCTTTATGAAACTATTTACACTAAAAGTACATTGGTGCTTGTTACCTTGCTATGTAATTCAGTTATTAGATGTGATAGTTGAATGGGGAAGACATTATTTGTAGAGGGTAATTCCTTGTATCTTTTATTATTTTTTACTCATAATGTTTAAGCCTACAATAGTCTTTGAATGACAATATTTAGTTATGATACTTTTGTTGTTTTCATTATGGCACCAAGGCTTCCATGCATCAACTCAACACATGTATAAATCTAATAGAAAATAAACCAGTCCATGCCATTATACTTTTATATTAAAACTAGATCACCCATCTCTCTTACATAAATATGTTATCTCATTTATCCTTATACATCTTATTATTGGCTATAACCATTTAATTAACAATACCAAATACCATAATAGCAAGAATATTAAAACAAGAAATAATCATAATGTATAATATCAAAATTTTAGTATTCAATTGCATTAATACCATGTAGTAATTCACAAGAACTGATATCTTGTGAGTATAAATAGTATATTTGATTCTCATTACATCTAGAGATGATTCTCATGTGTGTGAAGTACCAATTTTCCAAGAGGTTATCCATCTTAGTATAATTCCAACTTGATCATGTATTATTGTGTAATGTAGTTCATAATCATGACCATAAAAAATGTTAACCATCCATAAAACCTTCAAAATTATTGTGGGCTTTATGAACCATTCATTGTAGAAATCACTAGCTCTTTCATTTTTATATAGTTGGTTTTTGTAAGACAAATACATATTTTTCATTTATCTCCAATTGCTTTCATTCATCATTACTTATCTTCATAAATAGATTTTCCTATATTATCTAGGGGCATAAATAAATGCTCAAGATTTTAAAATTCCTTTTATAGTAAATTTTAATATATGAGTATAATATTGGTGTAACTATTTTCTTATTAATGGCACATGCTCTCTACATAAGGCAAGAACATGAGCATGACACATATTTATCATTCAACTTTCATGGTATACACAAACATATACAAACATTGTTGGGTTCTATTTTGGAATACAAGATGTCAAGAACATTGTGTTCTCTAGTGAGGATTAGAGGTTTTGCATCCACCATATGCATTAGCATCTCTTTTTAATCACCAACATGAGTACATACTCCAAAGGCTCTTTTAAACCACACTATGTTCCATCTTCATACCCCCATCACTTATCATTCTATTATTTTCTCATGCCTAAACACTATAAGTTCACCAATATTTCACCATATCTAACATTGTCACTAAAAGAATGGTGATAGCCATTTTTTCACCATGGTCTACACCCTCTAAATGAATTTTTAAGATCGATGTATCATGTAGACTTTAATTTCAATTGATGTGTCAATACCCATCACACTACTATTTTTGCCACTTCTTTATAAATAACACCAATTATTGTATGTTTTCTTGTTAAAAAATTATATGATATATTATAATATATTTTAAACTTATTAAAACTTTTAATATTAAATTTTACACTTATTACATATATAAAATTTTAAATATTGTAGGTATATGATATACTAGTTGTCACAAATCAACAAGTTATCCATAAATTGTCTACACTCAAAATTTTACATTATATTATTTAAAAAATATATATATATTTTTTTATAATAAATGTATTCTAATATTACTTGAAACTGGTTTATATTAGATTTCACACTTCATCACATTTGAAAATTAGGTATTTTAAGATCATGGGTTTTTTTTCTTATATATTGAATCAAAGCAAATTATATATTTAAAAAAGTATACAACAACAAGAGATCCAAATTACTATCCACAACTAAAAATAATAGTAATATAACAAATACTAGAAGAATAAATATAACAATGATTTCATGAAGGGGGTTTGGAGGTGTCTGCAAAAGGGGTCGATTAAATTTAATTTTGATGGGGTGGTCAAAGGGAACCCTGGGCCAGCTAGAAGTGGGGGAGTGTTAAGAGATGAGGAAGGAAGGTTTATTTTAGTGGTGACACTCCCATTGGGCATTCAAACCAATCACTTTGTTGAAGCTACGACAACTTATAATGGTTTAAAATTAGCTTATGAAAAAGGGTATTAGATGTCTTAAAAACAATCATTCCCTTAGCTGGTCAATTGACACATTCATCTCAGACTCTCTAAATATGATCATTTAATCCTTTGATGAAATTAGGATTACATATATTATCGTGAGGGAAATAAAAATTGGCAGATATTTTTGATAATGAAGGTTTGAAAAGTGAATCATTAAAAATATGGGAGGGGTACTCCTCTATACCCATCAAATCTCTAGCCATTATAAACTATGAATACTAACACAAATTCTAAGAATTGATGGGATGTGGGAATTATGAGACCCAGACTCCTTGCACATTTTTGGTTAAAAAGGGGGTTTCCTTCCATTTTCTTATCTACTGGGATCTATGGATCATCATATGTAGTTTGTTTATTAGACTCATTACTTTTACTATGGGAGGTGAGAGAAGTAGAGTGGAGCCCTATCTTGTGATGGGGTCCACAAGAATCAAAAAGTATGGAGAATTGTGGAGGAAGGGGGCTTGGATCCCTACTTGGAGAGGCTTCACAGTCATGACCCGGAAGCTACCAAGCTTTTTATCAAAGGATGGAAGAACACGGTGTTGAATGCAAATAGAATGGAAATTGCTATTAATGAAGAGGTGATTGCTAATATTATAAGGATTTTTATGTAGAGTAAGATGTTATTTCAAGATATAAATTCAAATAGGAGGGAGAGGATCAAAGTAAAATAAAGAGCACTGGTAAGAACTCCCCTAAAAAAAGTGAAGAGGACTATCTCCTAGATTGAGGGATCACAAATAGGAGAGGAGGAGGAAGGGATAAAATTCAATGAAAGGGGAAGAAAATATTAAAGTCTAAAGGGGAAGCATCTTGCAAAGGTAAGGAGAAAGTGAACACAAAATGACTATTGGGATCCAATCTCTGAAGAAAGGCAATGAGAAAGATAACCATCATGCTACAAACTTTCCTTATCAATCTAAGGACTTTAATTATCTCCACGCTAATAGAGAGGAGATTTATGATGTCCGAGGGCTTTCCACGGAAGGGGTTACTAACCAATTTAAACTATCAAAATGGTTTTTTCTAGAAATCAACAAAATTAATATCAAAGTTCAATCCCCACAAGAGAAAATTACTAATGAGGATTGGGATTAGCTAGGGGTTGGGAACTAAGAGATGAAGAACAATATTGATGGTCTTGAGGATTATATTAATGTTTTAAAGATGGATTTAAAAAAATGTATGATTGACTTAGAAGAGAAAGTTCAAGAAACTAATAGAAATCTGGAGAATATATTAAAGATTAGTCATTTCTTTATAAAAATACTATTGAGGGGATTAAGATTCTTACAAAGAAGCTCAAATAATTCAGAGATGAGAAAATTACTAATGGGATACCTAAGGAGAGTAGAAAGAAAGAGCAATCAAATAAAGATAAAGGGAAGAAACAGGTGCAAATTGAATCAAAGGGGCCAAGCTCGAGGACAAGGGGATCAAAGATAAATCTTTCAAGGAGGAAAATAATGAGTTATTGAACTTAGTTAATCTTCATCAAAACTTCTACAACTAGGAGCTAGAAGTGGAAAATACTCTAAAGAATATGAAATAGTCCTATAGCTATCTTTTTCTTTTAGTTTGTTGTTGTTAGGCTACTGTTTAGCTGTGTTTTATACTTGTGGATGAATTTTTTTGTAAGAGTTCCAAGTCCCTCCAAAACCTATTTTTCCTATTAATCAAAAAGCTATAGTAATGATAAAGATATAAAAAAATATTTAAAAAAACACAACGAGAAGCCTTAACAACATGTTCTTAATATTACATCAAAGTGAATGTAAAGCTAGGAAAACCACTTTAGGCTACTTGTATTTTCAATTTGACTATGCCACTTTGTAGATCAAATCCTTGATATTGAATATGGTCACCAATATCATAAATTACTAGTTATACACGTGTCTCCAAAAAATATTTGATCATGGTAATTATCTCATCATTATGGAATTACAAGTAGAATTACCTAGAACTAGTAAAGTCAATATATTTTCATTTCATCAAGTTATAACTTAAAGAATTATGAAATAATTTACTACTTAATCCTCTATGGAGAGTGTTATAACTCAATCTATACAAATTTTAACAATATTTTATCATAGTACTAACCCTTAAGAAATAAAATAAGATAAGAGAAAGAGAAGAATAGAAACATCCACAAAATAGAGTGATATTGATAATACCCTAGGAAAACCTTTCAAAGGGAAAAAACCATCCTCAAAAGCTTGAAAACCAATGTATTATTACAAACTATAGGTTACAACAAATACCATCAATCTAGCTAGGATTCTCTAGGATATCAACACTTTGAACTTGGAGAAAATTTGATAGCATAGCCTTGCATAAAACTAGACATAGTATCTCCATCCCAAGAATTATATATATAGATCATGGAAACTCGAGAACTCAAGAATGGTTTTCCAAAATGGTGGGATTAAAACAATGAGCCAAAAACTAATCAATGTTTTTCACATTCAACCCATGCACCCCACCTCCAAGCATAACTCCTAGAAAAAAATGTTACTCCTAATTCACATATTTGACTCCCAAGACCACACAAATTCAAAGTAACTCTCACGTACTCCATTTAGGTGTATGTATTACCTCTTATTCAATTTATAAATATTTGATCAAAGATTCTACTCATATTATCCACCTAGTAACCCATTTATAATGGCTTATTACAACCATCATAAGACCAATGACACATGGTAGATAGTGTAAACTATGGAATCTCAAGATTAAATCCAAGTTGGATGCCCTTTACCGTGTGGGAACATTATTTACAATATTATTTGTAAAAACCTAAAATTGATCATTAAATTTGATCAATTTATATCTAATTTGTCCTATTTATGACCTCTATATTAATTAAATAATATCTTTATTATTTAATTAATATTTGATTATCTTGGCCTTCATCTTAAATCATTTTTTCCTATTTTCCTAAGTTCTAACCCAAGGTAAATAATTAAATTTATTTATTTACCTATCACTACCCTCATTCCCTTTCTTACAAAAAAATGAATAAATGTTTTTACTTAGTTAATTTCCCTCACATGTCGCATCCTCCATCACTTTTTTTTAGCCCTCTAATCCTCTCTTAATCCCTCTATTAATCATGTGTACATACTTAATATTTGATTGAATGGGATTTGAATTATCTCTTTCCTCACAACCACCTTTATCCTTCCACCTTAGGGTTATGATCCATCCATGTTTAGAATGAGACTCATCGAATGCAATAATTAATGAATGTCATCTTGTATTTCTCCACACCTTGTTTTGGAAGGATCTTGGTATGTATAGAATGTTGTTATCATGAAAATTGGCTATGTTAGCTTCAATTTATTTAATAATTTTAATAATTTTTATGAATGTATTGATTTTGGATCATATCCTACACATATAGGTCCAGAAAGGATCCCATTATTGATTTTAGCCCATGTTTATGTTGATTGGTAATGGGCATAACATGTTGTAACACTTTCTCCATTTTTGGCTATGTGGTTATTGATAAAAAGAACTTATAGCACATAAAAATTTGGTCTTAATATTAATATACTTTTTTAGAGAACATTTGATTTGGCATCATTAGATTATGTGTTAGATTGTCTCCCTAGTTTTTGGATGTGTACAAGGATCTATATTTTTGTTCTCCTCATGGTAGGAGGGAGAGTAGGGTGCATTGGGAACATTTACCTTTGTCCATCATGTCCTTGGACTCATGTTGGAGTTCCTTGTAGGCCTCCCATTCTATGAAAAGTGTCTCCTTCATTTTCTTGTGTGTTGGAGATTGGGTGTGGTTTTCTCTCTTGGTCTCCTAGTCGTTTGTGGTTGTTTGGGAGTTCTTTGTGTTGTAATATTATTTTTGTCTTAGGAATTGTCCTTGGGTATGAGACCTAGAAATAGTCATTCATATCTAGTTAGACTATAATTTAGGAAACAAGACTATAGTTCAAAAATAGGACTATAGCATAGTTTCTAGACTCCAACACATTTTTGGGACACTTGAGTAATTACGCTAGTGTCCTTTCTAGGTGCTAGTGTCTTGTCTTGGTGTTATTTTCTAGCGCACTAATATAGTCCTCAATTTCATAGCACAATGATAATTTTTGGCCTTTTTTTGGGGAATATTTGTATATTAAAGTTTTTCCCCTTGGCCTTATTAGTATTTCAATATCAACATTGGGTTGATAGGTGTCTTGGATTGAAAATTATTTTATCCTTTGCATACAAAAGCATACCTTTGCATGAGAATGACCTATTGTGATTCCAATTGATCGAGGGTTTGTACCTTGTAGTTAAGAAACCTATTGTGGAGGTTTGTCCCTTGTGTTTAGATGTTGTTTAAGCTTTTTAAAAGTGGATTGGAGGTAGTTTTCACCTTCATCCTACTCCTTGTTTGGGAATTTTTGTGTTCATGTCATGTAGTTGAGATGTGATATGCACTAGTTGTTCTACTGCTTGTATATGATTCCTTTGGTGTTTCGAGTTGATGTTTCGAGTGTCATCAATTGTGTTATAGTGTGAATTATAGGTAGATGATTCTCTCATGCTACTATGGTTTTATGTTTGTGGGAGAACACAATCATGGGTTAGAACTTGATCATCTTTATGCTATGGTTTCACTCTCTTGTGGGGTAATCATGGTGGCTTTATAATATCATTTGTTAGTCTTCCGCTCTGCCACTTTTACTAAAAAAAAACTAACTCAAGAGTCTCATACCCATCCTAAGATTCTCATACCCATACTAAGAGTCTTAAATGAGAAGTGGCAAAAGCACCTCAACTAGGAGGCAAATACATAATAGTACTGAGCTCCACTCTAACTTGCATAAGGGAGGGTTGTTAAATGAACCAATATCTCAATGTAGTGAAGGATTCAAACCTCTCTACTATGGAGGAAACAAGAAGGGACTTTGACTATGTGAATAAAGTTCCTTTGTCTTGGAGTCAGTGACAACATCCCCTAGGGTAGATTTCTTGGAGTAATTTTCTCATTGTTTATGGCACACTACGTAAGTGGTTGAGCAAGTGAGGGAGATACTAAAATTCCAAGGTCACTTTTTAGCTTGCACTTAGATATGAAAGTAAAGGTGAGAACATATATTTTCATCGAGATAAAATAAAATGTCACTAATTACACATTGGAAATAATATTATTTCTTGATTTTGATAACTAAAAAATAAGGTAAGTTCTAAAATAATTCTAAGTTTTTCCAATGTAAAACAATCATTGAGTTAAATTCCTTAATAGATAAATTCTCCAAGGAAAAGGTCAAGGATGAAAGGGAAACAAAAGACAATGAGTCCAAATCTTGGCGCTTAGGGTCAAAGGGTAGGTCCAAAAAATATGTTTGAATGCCTCAAGTATATTATGGGTTGGACATCATGTATGAGCAATGTCAATGTGTAAGAGACTTTCCACAAAGGGAAGCCCTTGAAAGATGAGATATCAAAGAAAATAAGTAATTTTAAGCTCTAGTATAGACTACCAAATCCATTAATGCTAACAAAGTTGAGTATGAGGGAAGGAATAAAGGCCCTAACAATGATGGAGTTTATAAAGAATTGGAAAATAAGGACTAAGAATCTTATAAAGTAATCCCAATATATAGTTTATAAAAGCAAGTAAGAGGTGGTTAGAACTCCAACTTATAAAGCATAACATCAAGAAGGGCCCCCATAACACAAGATAAAAGGAAAGTTTGCATTAGAGAGTTTTTGGAATTTTTGTTGAAGCACCAACAAGGGGTCCAATATTTAGATGAGAGAAAATATTTAATAGTGTGGATACCTTTATGGAAAATTCAAAGAGCTTTGATGCTAGGTGCATTTATGCTAGAGGAAAGCAGTCTAGCTATTAACAATAGAGGATCACCAAAGATTGTGATCATTGAAAGAAAGATTCATCTTGAAATATTCCTTGACATGCTTAAGCAAAGGCTTAAGTAGGGGAGAGGATCCAGTAGTTGAGCACCCTAACTTTTCCCTTCTCAAAATCCTACGTCAAAATTTCAAAAAATTCTCAAATTTTTACAACTTGCTTGACAATGACCCTGCTTATAACTAAGGTTTCAGGGCCATATCATCAAATATGACGCCACATCAACATGCTTTTTGCCGAGGTGTCCAAAAAGGTCCCAAAAAAAGTGAGACCGATACTTGTGCACTAAATCATGTTTTATTGGTGAGCTGATGTGGCATCACTTGATTTGTTGCTTTTTAGATCTAAGGAATACATATTATTCAATTATTGGTAGTTATCATCAACACTAACAACTTTAAAGTCACAAGTATTGATTCAATATTGTTAAAAATATTGGGCATTAAATCAACAAATGCTATAACAACTATTGGAACATGCTCAACTACTGGATCCTTTCCCCTACCTCAAATGTCTTGTAGCTATTTTGAATAATAAAAGAGACCTTAATTTTAAACAAACGAATTGCAAATGAGAAAAATATGGAGACCAATTATTTGAAAACCTTTTTTCATAAAGTGGACTTGACAAAATACCTTAGTTATTTCTTCCTTCAACTTGATCAATGGTTTGAGAGATATCTATTATGTCAAATCCACTCAAAGTAGAATCACAACCTCATTCCTTAAAAACATCTTACATTTATAATCCAAAAAATTAAACTTTGAAAAACTCTTTATCAACTATTCAATTTCAACAATAAACTAAAAACCATTTAACCTTATTACTTTATTTTATTATAATACAAATTAATAATTTAGTATTATTTTATTAAAAAAAAATTATCAACTATATAAAATTAAAGTGTGTTTTTGGGTAGATTCTTTTCTCACCTTTATTTTGATTTTTGTGCAAAGGATACCGATTATTGTATCTTGAAAGCCATTCCACATGTTTTTATTCGTAGAATTTGTCATTATTAGTTCCTGCCGGTAGGCAGGAATACTTATGCATTTAACTGGCAACATTGACCAATCACATTTCGCCATTTAACATATTACTTATTTTTTTGTATAGTTTGAATTTGGAGATTTATTTTATATATTAGAAAATTAGCATTTATCTATTTTTCTATTCGTCCGAGTAGCTTTATAAATCATTTTCATTTTAAAAATTTGGGAAAATGCGAATGCATAAATTGATTAAATAAATTTAAGCAAAGGCATAGTTTAAAAGTTGGCGGCTAGAGGTACGTAATCCATCAATGCAGATTAAATGCATTAAAATATCAGGAAACTGCGAGCACATAAATTGATTAATTAAAATTAAGCAAAGGCATAGTTTATCAAATTGGCGGGTAGACGTACGTAATGCATGAATAAAAATTAAATGCATTGAATGGCATGTGGCTTGAGGTGAAGGCACTGGAATGGCTTGGAGGCCACGCATGGCCAGGGTATTTTGGTCATTTAATATAGAATTAAGTTACTTGGTATGCATTTGTATTACTTTGCATGTGTTGTTTTTGTCTTCTATAAGCGGTGTTCTGAGGGAGAATTTTAGCGACTGAGCAGGATATGTTATAGTTGCAGAGTCCAGACCCAGAAACGAGTTATTTGAGGTGATAATTTGGTAATTTTCAGAGTTCCGTTACATTAAAATGCTGGACAGTGAAAGACGAATTGCTTGAGGTCAGAAGAGGTAACTTTTCATTTTTTAGTCTATTTGATACAAGAAATGCAAGTAGGGTTTCATAGTGCTTTAAGCCATTCATATACTTTGATTATAAATTCGTATTTTAAACTACTTTTAGTATTGTTTATTCAAATTTCTTGTTGAAATGCGAAGGTTTCATCTGCGTTTGATAGGAATTATGTAGAAATCCTCTTGTTCATTTTACTTCATGCATGTGAGAAGACAATGTGTTGCTTTGAGCTTTTCCGTTGTCATCAAAGCATAAAGGATAGAGGGGTTCTGTTAAAAGTCGTGGTTGTTGTCCTCGTAAGCATAAATCCGTATATTAAACTACTTTTAGTATTATCTATTCGAATCTCTTGTTGAAATGCGAAGGTTTCATCTGCGTTTGATAGGTATTATGTAGAAATCCTCTTGTTCATTTTACTTCATGCATGTGAGCCCTGTAGAGTTTGTATTTTTTTAATTGCTGCAAAGTGGTCCCATAAAGAGGGATTTGGAACCAAAATTATGTCAACGTGTGCGATAATGAGAGCTTTTCAACAATGAGTCGACAGTGTGTTGCTTTGAGCTTTTCCGTTGTCATGAAAGCATAAAGGATAGAGGGATTCTGTTAAAAGTCGTGGTAGTTGTCCTCGTAGGCATAAATGCAAAGAATGGGAGCATAAAGAATGCAGTAGAAACCTTTTTGCTGTCGACAAGCATAAAAATTCTGTCAGATGTCGTCGTTACTATTTTTGTATCTTGGGGTTATAAAAAACTATGTCAAAAATGTTGTAGAGTCCAAATTGCAGTGTTGCCATAGAGCAGTTAAGTAATATTGCTTTTCGCTTTTTAGTCTGTTTGATACAAGAAATGCAAGTAGGGTTTCATAGTGCTTTAAGGCAATTGTATACTTTGATTATAAATTCGTATTTTAAACTAATTTTAGTATTGTTTATTCGAATTTCTTGTTGAAATGCGAAGGTTTCATCCGCGTTTGATAGGAATTATGTAGAAATCCTCTTGTTCATTTTACTTCATGCATGTGATTCGACAATGAGTTGCTTTGAGCTTTTTCATTGTCATCAAAGCATAAAGGATAGAGGGGTTCTGTTAAAAGTCATGATTGTTGTCCTCATAGGCATAAATCCGTATATTAAACTACTTTTAGTATTATCTATTCAAATTTCTTGTTGAAATGCGAAGGTTTCATCTGCGTTTGATAGGTATTATGTAGAAATCCTCTTGTTCATTTTACTTCATGCATGTGAGCCCTGTAGAGTTTGTATTTTTTTGATTGCTGCAAAGTGGTCCCATAAAGAGGGCTTTGGAACCAAATTTATGTCAACGTGTGCGATAATGAGAGCTTTTCAACAATGAGTCGACAGTGTGTTGCTTTGAGCTTTTCCGTTTTCATGAAAGCATAAAGGATAGAGGGATACTGTTAAAAGTCATGGTTGTTGTCCTTGTAGGCATAAATTCAAACAATGGGAGCATAAAGAATGCAGTAGAAACCTTTTCCCTGCCGGCAAGCATAAAAAATCTATCAGATGTCGTTGTTACTATTTTTTTGTATCTTGGGGTTATAAAAAACTATGTCAAAAATGTTGTAGAATCCAATTTACAATGTTGCCATAGAGCAGTTAAGTAATATTGCTTGATAGAACAGTTATAGGCTTCATGCAAAAGAGCAGTCAAATTCATTGCTAGAAGATTTGTGGTCCAAGAACCTGTCGCTATTAGTTTGTGTAGTTAATCTTATCTGCATTTATACTTGTGTCTCTTGAATCTAGAAAAATGCTTGCTAGTGTTTAAATGGTTTTTTCTATTAGTATCCATCGCAGTAGGAGTACTATATATTGCTATTCTTTTAGAAAAAACAAAGACATGATTTTTGTTTTCTAATCAAAGCTTTTTACATGGTGCAATGCTTTTGGTTGGAAGAAAAGAGGTCGTGTAGCGGCCCAGCTGTGGCAAATTCTTCAAGCAAGCAGTACAAGGTGAGTTTATAGAATGAACCTTCTCCTTTGTTTAAAATTGCATATAGTAGACAGAGAAAAGGGTTAATTCAAGATTCTCACTATATTGATTGTACTTGTAATCATATCGTTGCTTTTTGTTACAAGGCCAATCTTTGCAAATGGGTATTGTGAGTGGCATATTGTATATGTTTCATAAAAATTAAGCAGTTGGGGTTCAAAAGTAGATCTTCATTTCAAAAAATGAACCTTTTTAAATTTTGAGAGTTTGATTCTGAATTCATATGCATGCTTTGATTACAACTACTGGCTAAAGGTGCATAGTTCATTAATGCAAAATGAATGCATTTAATGGCATTTGACTAGAGGCAAGGCTGTTTGGATTGCTAATTAGTCTTTAAATGTATAACAATTAAAAGAGATAAATAAGTATAATTATCCTTGGTCACATTTCACATTTTGACCTTTCAATCAAAGTCAATAAACAAAGTAGCAGTTAGACCTACAGAAGGTTCAAGGACTATGCTGATAGAAAAACAAATTTTGGACAATGGCTAGACAATTTGTTGAGATTGCTTTGGAAACTTTGGAGCAAATGCATTTTTCCTTCTGTTTGCTTTCATTGTACATCTTAAATGGAAGTTGGGTTTCGCATTGTTGCAATGCATTTGGATACTTTGATTGTAAAATCATAGTTTAGATCATTTTAAGTGTTATCGATTCAAACCTTTCCTTGAAATACCAAGGATTCATCCAAGTCTTGGAGGCAACATACAGCTGTCTATAATTATCCTTGGACACATTTCACATTTTGACCTTTCAATCAAAGTCAATTAACAAAGTAGCAATTAGACCTAAAGAAGGTTGAAGGACTATGCTGATAGAAAACAATATATTGGACAATGGCTAGACAACCTGTTGAAATTGCTGTACAAACTTTAAAGCAAATGCATTTTCCCTTCTGTTTACTCTCATTGTACATTTTAAATGGAACTTGGGTTTCGCATTATTGCAATGCATTTGGATACTTTGATTGTCAAATCATAGTGTAGATCATTTTAAGTGTTATTGATTCAAATCTTTCCTTGAAATACGAAGGATTCATCTGAGTCTTGTAGGCAATGTACAACTGTCCTATAAAGAGAGCTTTGGAACCAATGAGCTGTCATCAAGGATAGAGGAATACTGTCAAATATTGTGGTTATTGTCCTCATAGGCACACATGCAAAATATGGAAGCATATAGAAAGCAAGTTAACTCTTCAATAATCCCATGAAACATAGTCTTTGTATGCATCCATGCATACAGGTTTGCATGTATATATGTGTGCATGTAATTATGTATATATGAATGCATGTATCTATGTTGCCATGTATGTATGTGTGTATATAACAGATTACTATTGAATTTGCTTTAAATGTTTTTTTGTGGATGGCGCCAGTTAGCCATCCAGTCATATTGTGGTTGCTGTACATATTGCTTTTAAAGATATATGAAGTCAATTTCGTGAGTTATATTTTCATATTGGTAAATTGGCATGTATCTGTTTTTGGAACCCATGGGAGTGGCTTTGTGAATCGTGCTTATTTTAAAGTGCTTGTGAAAATGCAAATGCATAGCTTCATTGATGGCTATGTGCTTTCATGCATATATGCATATTTATAGGCTTCATTGCTATCATGTAAAGGCCACATAAATATTCATTCCCCACGCCCATGTAGTCATTTCAATATGTGCATATATTAAGGGTTCTATTGATACATGGAAATGTGCATCCATGGATACATGAATGCATATATAGTTGTAAGTGTGTGATCATGTATGTATGTGTCCGTGTATATATGTATACATCCATACATGTATCTATGCATGTGTGCAGCTATGTGTCTATGAATACATTTTATCCAGTTATCAGTGTCAATTAATAGACTAGCACCCATACCTAGACAGTGTTCAAGGATTGTGCTGATAAAAAACCATATGCATATCAATATGTTAGAGAGCATGTATCTATGCATGGGTGTATATAGATGCTAATTGTTCTGAATTTTGGTTGCATGTGATTGCATTAAACAATTAAGAATAAGTGCTAGATAATTGAAGTAAAATGACACTAGATAATTGAAGTAAAATGACCCCATTCAGTTAGCAGATCAATTTTTCTCATTCATCCTTGTATTGTCCCATGTCTAAATAATTAGGCAATTGCTAGTTAGCCTTTAAGTACATAGAAATTCAAAGAAAGAAATGATTGCAATTAGCCTTGTGTACATTTGAACTATTAATCAAAGGCAATTAACAAATTAGCCCTAGAAAACCATGTCTGTGTTAATGTGTTGAATACCATGTATTTGTGCATGGGTGTATATGGATGCTATGAGTTGTGATTTCTACCATTATGTAGCACTTAGTATTATTTGCACAGCCAAGCGATATGCAAGTAGAATTCATAGTTCATAGCATCCAGATACATTCAAGGACAAATACAAATCAAGGTTGTTAGCATCCTGATAAGAAAGATGATGAGATACATCCAATTAATGTGTGTCACAACATCTTATAAACAATAATTCCTATCAAACGCAGATGAAACCTTTGCATTTCAACAAAAAATTTGAATAAACAATACTAAAAGTAGTTTAAAATATGAATTTATAATCAAAGTATACAATTTCCTTAAAGCACTATGAAACCCTACTTGCATTTCTTGTATCAAACAGACTAAAAAGCGAAAATAAATATTACTTAACTGCTCTATGGCAACATTGTAATTTGGATTCTACAACATTTTTGACATAGTTTTTTATAACCCCAAGATACAAAAAATAGTAACAACGACATCTAACAGATTTTTAATGCTTGCCGGCAGGAAAAAGGTTTCTACTGCATTCTTTATGCTCCCATTGTTTGCATTTATGCCTACAAGGACAACAACCACGACTTTTAACAGTATCCCTCTATCCTTTATGCTTTCATGACAACGAAAAAGCTCAAAGCAACACACTGTCGACTCATTGTTGAAAAGCTCTCATTATCGCACATGTTGACATAAATTTGGTTCCAAAGCCCTCTTTATGGGACCACTTTGCAGCAATCAAAAAAATACAAACTCTACAGGGCTCACATGCATGAAGTAAAATGAACAAGAGGATTTCTACATAATACCTATCAAACGCAGATGAAACCTTCGCATTTCAACAAGAAATTTGAATAGATAATACTAAAAGTAGTTTAATATACAGATTTATGCCTACAAGGACAACAACAATGACTTTTAACAGAACCCCTCTATCCTTTATGCTTTGGTGACAACGGAAAAGCTCAAAGCAACTCACTGTCAACTCACATGCATGAAGTAAAAAGTAGTTTAAAATACGAGTTTATGCCTATGAGAACAACAACCACAAATTTTAACAGAACCCCTCTACCCTTTATGCTTTGATGACCATGGAAAAGCTCAAAGCAACACACTGTTCACTCGTAGTTCAAAAGCTCTCATTATCGCACGTGTTTACATAATTTTTGGTTCCAAAGCCCTCTTTATGGGACCACTTTGCAGTAGTCAATAATATACAGACTTTACAGGGCTCACATGCATGAAGTAAAATGGACAAGAGGATTTCTACATAATACCTATCAAACGCAGATGAAACCTTTGCATTTCAACAAGAAGCTCGAATAAATAATACTAAAAGTAGCTTAAAATATGAATTTATAATCAAAGAATAACAATGTCTTAAAGCACTATGAAACCCTGCTTGCATTCCTGTTTGCATGTACCTGGTTTAAACATTTAATTATTGTTTCTTGATAATGGAATGAAATGAACTTGGACAAATGGAAATAGAATGACCCCATGGAATTGGAACATTAGTGTTTGCATGCCTTTACCATGATAGCAGATTTGCGTGCATGAGACTTATTTGAATCTCAAATGTCATAGTGTATGTGGCATATTAGCTAGTTGGCTTAACATGATAGGTTTCAAACAAGTTAATTCAGTGATCAGTCAAGCTAATTGGCTGATGAATTAATTGTGTTCCATGGTTAGTCATAGCTAATTATTGGTCATCTTTATCCTCCAAATCAGTTAAATCAATGTTGCTTATTCACATTCATAGATACACAATCTTTCTAAACATTTTGCGTGCTTTTTATAGGAAAAAGAGCTTTACAATAGGATATGTACATTCATCTAAGGATCATAAGGAATATATTTTCTGACAGATATAATGGTTTGTAATGCTGTCATGAAAATGCATACCGAATATAGAAGCACAAGCAAAAACATTTAAACTGTTTGACAGAATTCCTCGAAGAAATGTTGGCTCTTGGCGTGTAGTGAATTATGCAAAGAAATATTTGTCAAAGAAGTCTTTTTGCAAACATTCAAGCAAATCAGCTAAATAGCTGATCAAGTTAACTGTGAATGAAGTTACTTGACTAATCAATGAAACTAGTCCATTGATAGATCAGTTTTCTTGAATAGTTAATTATAGTTAATTAATAAACATCTTTGTACACCAAATCAATTAAACCAATCATGGCCATTCATATGCAAAAAAAGGAATTTCTTGAAAAGGCTTTATAGACAAGGAAGCAAATGCAATTGATAGGTGTAAACCCAAATTGCAAAAATCCTCGCCAACATTTTCCTTTCTGTTTCTTGTGCTACAAATATTCAACAGGCTATAGCTGTCCATATTAATGTGTCTATGCATGCAGCCATGGATATATGTATCTATGCAGCTTCCATACATGTATATTTAAGCATTCATGTATCCAGCTATGCATCTATCTATCTATCCATGTAACTATGTTTCTATGTATTCTTCTACCTATAGATGCATCCACACATATATGTATCTGTGTTTCTATGTGCAAATGTATACAAGCATCTATCCATGTATGTGTCAATGTATCTATGAATACATCTATCCATAGATACATGTATCTATGCATCTATGGATACCATGATAGATGTCCACAACCATGTATCTATGGATACATGTGCCAAGTAGCTCAGTCCCAGGTCTTGACTCTGCAGCAACAACATCTCCTGTGACTAGACAGATCTGCAGAATAACAAAAAATGAAACACTCAAAGTAATCACAATTCATCTCTAGTCACTAAAATCTATATTACATGATAAACAAGCAAGAACTTTTGAGTAGATGAAGGTCATGAACATTGAACCAATAGTAGGACAGTCACCACAATATTTAAGTAAACCTATGGTGCAGACTCTCTTTTCCATTATCAATTTTATTCCAAATTTCGTCCATGAAGAACTTTGTCAACCTGTAGATCCTATTATTAACCATCACTTTGATCCATGATTTCCATTTCTTTCATCAATGAATTCCATATCTTCGATCCATGAAAAAATTCTTCAACCTGTGCATCCATGAATTCTATATCTTTGAGGATATTCTTCATGGATGAAATTGGGAATACAATTGATAATGGAAAAGAGAGTGTTGAGCATAGGTTTACTTAAATGTTGTGGTGACTATCATACTATTAGTTCAACGTTCATGACCTTTATGTACTAAAAAGTTCTTGCTCATTCATACCTTGTTAATTAAACCTGTTATATTGCATTGCATATGTCTCATGTTCTTTACCTTGAAATGTCCATACTGAAATACAGTAATAGAAAGTAATAAAGTAATTATAGTAATACAAAATAATTCCAATAAAAACTAATCAAGAGTAATACAAAATACTTTACAACACCCTGTGTGTTGCAACTGTCAGTGAGTTGTTGTTTTTACAACACCGTGTGTTTTACAATCTGCAGTTTAACAAAACAGTAGTCAAGAATTAAACAAAAATAGATAGTAATAAAGAGTGATAAAAAATATAGTAATAAACACTAATAAACAACAATACAAATTCTAAATTCATTCAACTATAGTGTTTCAAAAGACTAATGGAAACTCAAATTCAATGTTTTAGTTTCCATTTCTCATTTAACAAGTCTTTCAACATCCTAATCAGATTCACTCTTTACATTTTATTTCTTTACCTTTTCTGCCCTCATTGGAATGGCAGGGGAATCATACGTGAAGCCACTGAATAACCCTTCCATGATTTGATGGAACTAGTGTGGGGTGATTTCATGAAAGCTCAAGTGTCATAGTATATGTGGCATAGTAGCTAATAAGTCCATCTCACATTTTGCTGATGACAATTTAATTTGTCTCATCTGTCTCTGAACCATTAATCAAAGTCAATTAACAAACAAGTAAATCTTACACTTGACTCATGCAAATTAAGTCAATTCTATCATTAATCATAGTAATAGCAAACAAATGCTTTGCGTGCATGAGACTCATTTGAAACTCAAATGCCATACTGTATGTGGCATATTAGCTAGTTGGCTTAACATTATAGCTTTCAAACAAGTTAATTCAATGATCAATTAAGCTAATTGGCTGATGAATTAATTGTGTTCCATGGTTGGTCATAGCTAGTTATTGGAAAAGCTGTAAATGCCATAGATGAAATAATATGAATAAAATTCTAGTTTCTGGTTTTCTTGAAATGCAATGAAAAAACTGCTATAAAGGCATAAGACATCGTTGTGTAACATATTGCCATTCCTTTATCTAATTCCTTTGGACACGAATGCTTTACACATTTGATTGCAATAGTAACATTTCTACGAAAATGAGACAATGGAGATCATAATTCAATAGTTTTTAGTGTGAGTATATATGTATCCTGATACATATAAGCTCAAACTGGCATTTATGAGAACAGCTGCTATGTGCAGTGAAAGAGCTTATTAGTGTTACTATATGCGATATCCATATAACATAGTCAATTGGTACAAGGATAGAGTGGCACATCCATAAATACATGGACGCATGTATACACAGTTGCATACAGGGATACGTAGAAGCTTAGATGAATAGTTAATAATAGTTAATTAAAAAACATCTTTGTAGACGAAATCAATTAAACCAATCATGGCCATTCATATGCAAAAAAAAAGGTACTTCTTGAAAAGGCTTTATAGACAAGGGAGCAAACACAATTGTAAACTGAAATTGCAAAATCTTCGGCAACGTCTTCCCTTTTGTTTCTTATGCTACAAAAAATCAACAGCCTATAGCTGTCCATGTTAATTGTATCGCTTTGTCTATGTTGAAGCCATCTATTTAATCTATTGCTTTCGCTATTATTTCATGAAAGCTCAAATGTCATAGTATATGTGGCATAGCAGCCAATAAGTTCATCTCACATTTTGCTCATGACAATTTAATTTGTCTCATCTGTCTCTGAACCATTAATCAAAGTCAATTAACGAACAAGTCAATCTTACACTTAGCTTGTGCAAATTAAGTCAATTCTAACTTTTACTCATTAATGAAATTAACTAATCAGTTTAACAAGATAGCTTTGAAACAAGTTAGGTCAATGATCAATCAAGATGTTTGACTGATGAGTCAATTGAGTTCAATAGTTAGTCATAGTAATAGCAAACAAATCCTTGTTTGATGATGTCATTGTTGAATTTGCTTTTGTGTCCCTATCTGCACTTTTGCTATAGCTTGAAGCAATGATGCTTCATGGTTCAAGTATTAAGTGTAATTGGAAACCTTTCTTGCCTTACATTCATTGATTTAAATCTGTTTGGAAACCATACTTGCAGTGGTTCTTTAGGCTCGATGCAAAACAACAATATAGTTAAAATGCATAGCAAAAGCCTGTAGAGAACCATGTTCGCACTTGTGCATTTGGAATTCAACAACCTATGATAAATAGACTACTAGGTTAATTTGTTTCCAATTGATACTTGTTTCCATTGAATCTAAAAATAAACTAGCTGGTGTATTTTGATGTTTGGACTATTAGTATCCATTACACTATTACTGTCATCCATTGCAATTATAATTTTGGCAGTTATTTGCGCAAATGTGTTCTCATGCATTGTGAAACCCAACTTGCATTTCTGGGATAAAATGAAGCAAAATAGATAAAAGTAGCAATTTGTTGCCTTGAGTAACTTGTCTCTTGGTTTTCATTCAATGAGCACAAGAGCTTTTGCTCTGTCACTGTAAATGTCCCCTTTCTATTGATAAAAGCTGTCAGTTTTCTAGCCTATGTCTTTGCTTAAATTTATTTGTTTATGTCATCTTGTTCCAGACTCTCATTTAAAAAAGGAATCTCCATATTCTACCACCAAAGAAAATGCATTAACGTCAAAGGAGTTTGAAATTGAAGATAACAAACCTAATAGCACTTACTTGGATAAACTATTTTCTATAGTCACAATTTTATTGGCTCCTAGCGTCAAGGCAAGAATACTCATGCATTTGGTTGAAATGCTTTAATTAGTTCCTGCTGGTAGGCAGAAATACTTATGCATTCGCCCAGAATGCATTTAACCGGCAGCATTGACCAATCACATTTCGCCATTTAACATATTACTTATTTTTTTGTATAGTTTGAATTTGGAGAGCTATTTTATATATTGGAAAATTAGCATTTATCTATTTTCCTATTCGTCCGAGTAGCTTTATAAATCATTTTCATTTTAAAAATTTGGAAAATGCGAACGCATAAATTGATTAAATAAATTTAAGCAAAGGAATAGTTTAAAAGTTGGTGGCTAGAGGTACGTAATCCATGAATGCAGATTAAATGCATTAAAATATCAGGAAACTGCGAGTGCATAAATTGATTTATTCAAATTAAGCAAAGGCATAGTTTATCAAACTGGCGGGTAGACGTACGTAATGCATGAATATAAATTAAATGCATTGAATGGCATCTGGCTCGAGGTGAAGGCGCTGGAATGGCTTGAAGGCCACGCATGGCCAGGGTACTTTGGTCATTTAATATAGAGTTAAGTTACTTGCTATGCATTTCTATTACTTTGCGTGTGTTGTTTTTTGTGTTTTGTAAGCTCTTGTTCTGAGGAAGAGTTTATAGCCACTAAGCAAGAGATGTTACAGTTGCAAGGCCCAGACCTAGAAATGAGTTACTTGAGATGATAATTTGTTACTCTCCACAGATCCTTTCCATTGAAGTGCATCGTGAAGCTGTGTTTCATAGTGCTTTAGTTCACTATCACTATCACTTTTTGCCTTGTGTGTCAGTGCATGTATGTATGTATGCATGTTTCTATGCACATATGCATTTACCTATGTGCATATCTATGTAGACATTTGTAGATGCATATATGCATGTATGCATGTGACTCTGGATATATCTATGCATATATGTATTTATGCATATATGTATGTGTGTATAGATGCATCTATGTGTATATGCATGTAATCATATGGATGCATATATGTTTATGTCCATAGATGCATTAATTTGTCTTTACATGGATGTATTTGTACATATATATACATATGTATACATATATGTGTGTGTAGATATGTCTTTTCTACGAAAATTTTTACAGTGATAGGGAAAAGGTTGTCATGGTTCCAAAAAAGTACACTTGCAGACAAGCTACTCTAGGCAATAAATAGTTTCTCTCATCAGTTTTCTTTTATTTTAATGTCCATAAGCACATTGGGTTTCACAGTGCTCAGCCTACGCTATTCTTCAGAGACTAGTTCCTTGGACAAGCAATAGTCTTTTGTCCAATGTACAATGTGAGAGCTTAACAATAACTTGGCGCTTATGAGCTCTCTAAAGATTGCATATCTTCAATTACTGTAGAACTGTTCCATAGTGTAAGCTTTAGAGCCACAGTTTTGTTAGCATGTCCCATAATAGGACCTTACAAACTATATGAGGACAATGTGTTGAGAGAACTTTACAAACTAACAGGCAAATGCAATTTACAGATATAAGCCTAAACTCCACAATTGCTTTCACCTCTCTCATTGTCATTAAACCATAAAGCAAAGAGGATTTTTTCGCAACTTCTAATTTTTGTACTTTTACATGATAATTCACCTTATTAATTAATGAATCAAATTATCTTAATTAATTAATTTTCTTTTTCCTTCTGTCATTTCATATCTAATTAATTAGATAACTGTTGAATAGTATTTATATACATAATAATTAAAACAAAGAAATAATTATAACTACCCTTGTGCACATTTGACCAATCAAACAAAGTCAATTAAAAAAACTGATTCCACTTATTCACTGATAGTATTGGCATGCAATTTCCTTGAAAAGTCTTGAAAAACAGGATTACTCAGACACCAATAAGGATTCTGATTTGTAACATTCCTATCCAAATCATCTTCATTGAATAAGATGTTGTGGCATACATTAATTGGATGTATCGCATCATCTTTCTTATTAGGATGCTAACAACCTTGATTTCTATTTCTCCTTGGGTGTATCTAAATGCCATGAGTTGTGAATTCTACTTGCATGTAGCTTCATTGCACAAGTAATAGTAAGTGCTACATAACAGTACAAAATAAACTTATGCATATGGAAATGAAATGACCCCATTTAGTTAGAAAATCAATATTTATGTCGCTTTCACTGTTAAGTGATAGCTAGTTTGGCATTAAACAATAGCTATAAATTGTTTTTACCATAACTTAACAGTGCTAGCACAAGTCTGTGTTATTTTTTGGCTTAGTATTGATTAGTTGACGTGGCCTATTTACACTTTTTTAGGCGCTTAAGCAAATATGGGATCTATTCCATTGATTTCTCGTAAAGAGCTTATACCACCATTGCAATAACGGAATTACCCTAGTGCATGCATATGCAGAAAAATGTTCTATATTATAGGATACACAAATAGCAATAAGTATTTAAAAATTATAAAATGCAATTTGCATTTTAAGAGACAAGAGTTCTTACTTGGATTGTTTCTCATTCAAATGAATCTACATAAGCATTTTGTTTTGTTTTTATGAATAGCATAGTATATGTCACTCACTGTACTCATTTGTCTAAATTGTCCTTGTAACAGGGATCAATGCTTTCAACTATATTTAAACAATCATGCACAAACTACACTAGGAAACATTGCTTGTCCCTATCACAATTTGTACATTTCTACAAGTATACTTGATTGTTTGATAGCATATTACAAGGTCAGTTTTCCAAATTGTCTTTTTTCTTTTCTTGAAATGCAATTGAAATTCTTCAATATAATAACTGCATAAAGTTCTTTTCCATGTATTCATTTTGTCATCTTGTATTCCTCATTTCTTTGAACATAAATGATTTAGAGGGCTGCTTCCACATATACAAACAGGAAAATGCATTTTCCACAATTGCAATAGTAATTTGTCTTCGAGCAATAGAACAGGTTTTGCTTATGTGTTAATAAGTTATACTTCCTCTATACAATATCCATAGAATAGAATGAACTGCTGGCATGCAATTTTTAAACCCTGTTTGCAGTTTCAAATAGCCTTTAGAGTCATAAGTCTTTGTTTTATGTCAACTGGTTTTTACCTATATGCATTTAAGGCAATTTTTTCATAGGACTACTTATATCTGTGGCAAGTTGATGTGCAGTGTGCAAGTTAACGTATGTTTAATCTTCCTGTTTTGCAAATAAAAGCCTACAAAGTTAATTTCAAAAGCTGACATGGCACATGAGTACAATGAATGATGTACTATGTCACTCATAGACATGATGCAATATTTTTCCATGGTCTTGCTTACATGCAAAGTGACATTAACCACAGTTTTTTTTTTTGCTCACATTGCCAATTTCACTGCGTGCTTTAAACCTCTACAGTAAAAGAAAACTGAGGAAAGAAACTATTTATTGCGTCAAGTAACTCGTTTCTGGTTCTGGACACTGTAACTATAACAAAGTCTGCTCAATCGCTATAAAATCTCCCAGAACAAAGACTTCTAGAATAGGAAAACAATATGCACAAAGTAATAGTCATGCTTAATAGCTAACTTAAGTCTATAACAAATGAACAAAGCAGCCTGGCTATACATGTCCACCAGGCCATTCCAGCAGTTTCTCATCCACCCACATGCTATTTAATGCATTTCCCTTGCATGTATGCACTGTGTGCCTGCACCTCTGAGTTTCAATCTCTTTTTTTAATTATTTAATCAATCTATGCCTTCACTTTTGCTTAATGGACCTATGCCTTTACATTTTCCTCAAATTTTTTAAACACAAATGATTTTAAAAGCTATTCCCACAAATAAGAAAAGCCATAGATCTTCTTTGATCAAACAATGCTTTTGCATTTCCCTGATTTTCTTTAAACAAAAAAGAATTGTGAAACTATTCTCTACATGCCACTTAATTCATGTTTATCTGAATAGCTTTTAAAATCATTTGTTCTTTGAAAAAAATCAGTCGCTAGGAAGTACATAGAAACAAAGGAATCTAATTACACAAAACATTTAAATACCAAAGACTGAGATTGACAATGTGAGCAAAAAAGATTCTCCTCGACCAATTGTTGCATGCAAACAAAGCTACTTGAAAATATTGTTTTGTGTCTGTGGCACTAAAAGTATACATCATGCATTGTACTCATTTATCCACTTTGGCAATGTAACTGGAATAAGTACATACAATCCTGCTGGGGGACAATGGATAACAAGGTCAGGTTGAAGAATTAATACTATTTTCCCCTTGTGCTTCTATTAAATTGTTTGATGTGTGGTATGTTGCGTAAGCTTCTGCTACTACTCAAGATCCATTTTCCAACATATATAGAGATTATTAACTTTCAAGATCCTCGGCAACATGATTAATACTATGGAATGCTATTGAGTAAAAGCACATAGGCGACAATGTAAACAATTATAGATTTTGTAATCTAGATACTAGCATTAGGTGCTATTCATACCCAACATTTGCTATTCCCAAACACACTAGGTTACACGAGAAACAAAGAAAATGATAGACGTTGACACCTATGAATTAACAAAGCGCCCCCAAATATCAAACATTGACTATGTGCTTAAGGGCGAGGGACTTTGCAGCTTGAGTCCTTTTGCATACAATGTTGGTGATTGTTTGTTTGACTCATTACAACTATTGCTTAACAATCGTTACACATCAATTCAACTACGAAATGGAGCTATAGATTACTTCTTGAATTGCCTTCAAAACAAGGACAAAGAAGCAATAAAATCATACAACTATGAACTAGACCCTGATACTCTATATACATTGCACAAAGTACATGATCCACAAACATATTTCTGCATAATGCAATTATCTGCAAAGCCACAAGCAGATTTCACAAAAAGTGGATTGTGGGGTGACCTATTTTGCATTCACTAGATATCCAAATTGTTGAATATACAAATATCCCTTTGGTCAAGAACAACAACAAGAAGGTACTTACAGTTCAATAGTTCTGATTACACAGAATCAGTCTCCATACTATTTCATGACATGAATTCTTTAAGTGGACACTTTGAACCATTGTTAGAAATTGAAACACAAAAAATAACTTCAAAACAGCCCATAAGTTCACATGAAATAAAAAAACTATGCACAAAGTATCCTCAAATATCAAACATTGACAATGTCCTTAGAGCTGAAGGCCTTTGTAGATTAAGCACATTTGCATACAATGTTGGTGATCGTTTGTTTGATTCGCTTCAAGTGCTACTTAACAACCAGTACACCTCAACTCAATTACGCAATGGAGCTATAGATTATTTCCTGGCTTTCTTTCAAAAAAAGGACAAAGAAGCAATTAAATCATATAACAATGAACTAAATCCTAGTACTCTATATGCATTGCACAAAGTACATGATCAAGAAACATACTTCCGCAGGTTGCGATTGTCTACAAGCCCATGCATAGACCATACCTTGAAAGCACATGCAGAGGACATTGTCAATGACTATGGCACAATGCAATCTGATATCTTGTGTCTCCAAGAAACACATATGCATCCCTTAGAGCTAAATACCTTGCTGCAGAATTTTGATAGCTTCTCTGTACATAACATACATGGCATAGCAACTTTAACCAGGAAACATTTACTCTTGTCAAAAACAACACAACATTAAACTCAAATATTGAAGCTATCACATAAACAGTAATGCTATCTAACAATGAACTCAATGTTTGTAATATTTATGCAAGACCTACAACTGCCATAGATGAAGTAATTGCAATCTTGCAAACAAATATTGAGTCCACAAATTCAGAAAACATGTTGTAAATTTTAGGCGATTTTAATGTCGACATGTCTTCAGAAAGCAGAAGCAAAAAAATGCTTCATAGTTATATGCAGCAAAACAACATACAATTTATGTTGAACCAACAACACAGCATGGGCAACTCAGCCATTGATCACGTTTGGTCCAACACGACTACAAATATATGCTCTATCTATATATCAGAAGCATATTGGACCGATCACAATCCAATTTTCCTAAAATTGCATGTTGCACAATAGACAAATTCAACTTTATAGAACTTATAGCCTTATATCACCTTTATGCATTGCAATGTCTTTTCCAATGCTATATCCATTATTTGCGGGAGATCTATGGATGAAACTAAAAGACAGTCAAAGCAAATACAAACCACACAAGAAGAATCAGCACAATAGTAAAGTGCTCATAGTATTATTCCTTCATACTCATTCGCCCAAATCACAAATGTTCAAATAACATTGTTCCAATTCTTTGCAAGACACCAAAAGATGTATCAAAAAGACAAGCCAAACAGGTGCAAATTGCATAAGAAGAGTTAGCACAACGGTAAAGTACTTCGTTCTACAATGTACCACCATTTTCTCAACTTGCTAATATAAAATTAGCATTCAATTGACATTGTCCTTGTTCCTTGTAGGAAAAGAGTCAAGAAACCTAGGATTGTTTCAATCGAACAGCTAAATGCAAGAAGAGCTGGAGACACCTTCTAAGGTGATGTCCTTGTTGTCTACAAAGCAACATTGGATAAGGCCAACAAAACACTGGAAATGTTACGTGCTGATCTGACAGATCATAAAGCAGAAATGACGATCACGTTCAATGTTAGTGGAAACATTGTGTATCAACATGAGCCTAAAATTGTCCCGGGAACAACTATTTCAATCTCAGATTTCCAAGTTGCACCTAGGACAGATTATGACAGAGGTGACTGTGATTGCATTTTGATTTTAACAGACATAAGTACCACTAAAAACATCCCCTGCCTCTGTCAAGAGTACAAATTCATCCCAAGTACGACTATCAGCCAATTGCTAACAACTGTAAATGAGTACCCAGCTGGCACAATAGCTGCACTGGTAGTTGGTGCCAGAAAAATGGGTACCCAATTTGCAGTTGACATCAAAGATGGCCACACTGACATAGATAAGGCATAGGTATTTTGGTCTATAGAACTTTTACCTTTTCTTTCAGTTTCAAGCTTTTAATGTTCTACAGTGGTCCCTATAACAATTTACGTAACAAAATCTAATCCTCTCATTGAATTGCAGCTGCTATTACGGTCAACATATGAGCAACAATACTTTGCACTCGAAGACCAGTTGCATACAAATAAAACACCTGCAATGATTTTCAAGAATGTTGTAAGGAAAACAGATCAAAATAACACATTTCACACATGTTGATCAACATTCATCTGTACCTTGAATGACAAAAGAAGCTTGGAAAAACTCAACAGCCTACTACATTCAACTTTCAAGGTAACAACATTCTTTTTTAAAAAATCTAGTTCATCCAAACTTGTATTTTTTGTCTCCTCTAACAATTTTGAACCATATTCTATAGGTTTTTGGTACTCTAAAAGTAGCAAATGCATTTTCCAATCCATTTCATGCATGCTGTCCAAAATGCAAATTCAAATTTGCTGCTTATGGCACACTCCAAGAAAAAACTGCTCACTGTAAACAGTGCAACCAGCAAGTCAATTATACATTCTGTTTACAACTTAAAACTACCATAACAACTTATGACAATCAAACAATTCAGTCTTCAATTGACCAGGCCACCATGCACCGTCTATTGCCCACACTGCAAAGGCTCAGCTATGAAGACTATATCAAGGACAAGTCAACAGTGATATTCATCCTACGGGACTTCAGTGCTGAAGGACATTTTAGCCTTGACCAAAACAATGCCATTGTTGAAGCCATTTGCATTGACAAATAGACAGGAAACATCACCAGAAGGCAATAAAGTCATTCATATCTAAACTTTTTCTCTTTTGAACCAGCACCTCAAATCACTATCCATACAAACTATGTTTCTAATACATAGCATTTTGTTGACTTTATAGGAAACTAGGAATAGAGGAGCACAGATTTACATTGTTCAGACTTTGACTTTTTCGCCTTTCCATGCTCCAAGACATTTCACTGGTTTTCACATGTTATAGACATCTTTGGTTTTAAAATACTCTATTGCTATTATACATTTAGACACTTCTATAGGTTACTATGTTAAAGTCTTCTAGAATATGGACATTTGAAACTCTAGCTTTGTTTTTGCACCTATGAAGACAATGGTTCTCTATGTACATCTGACATATATGTTCAATAATTATTATCCCTCCATGCATAATGCCATTCAAACTATATAGTTTAAATGTTCCCTTTTGCATTTTGTCCTTCCTAGCTTTTCCAATCTTTGCTTTCTGATTCTTATGTTTTCAAGAATTTATGGTGACCAAGTAGAAGTTGTTATGGATCTATACACACATACATATATGCATAGATATATCCAGAGTCACATGCATACATGCATATATGCATCTACAAATGTCTACATAGATATGCACATAGGTAAATGCATATGCACATAGAAACATGCATACATACATACATGCACTGACACATAAGTCAAAAAGTGATAGTAATAGTGAACTAAAGCACTATGAAACACAGCTTCACAATGCACTTTAATGGAAAGGATATGTGGAGAGTAACAAATTATCATCTCAAGTAACTCATTTCTAGGTCTGGGCCCTGCAACTATAACATCTCTTGCTCAGTGGCTATAAACTCTTCCTCAGAACAAGAGCTTACAAAACACAAAAAACAACACACGCAAAGTAATAGAAATGCATAGCAAGTAACTTAACTCTATATTAAATGACCAAAGTACCCTGGCCACGCGTGGCCTTCAAGCCATTCCAGCGCCTTCACCTCGATCCATATGCCATTCAATGCATTTAATTTAGATTCATGCATTACGTACGTCTACCCGCCAATTTGATAAACTATGCCTTTGCTTAATTTGAATAAATCAATTTATGCGCTCGCAGTTTCCTGATATTTTAATGCATTTAATCTGCATTCATGGATTACGTACCTCTAGCTACCAACTTTTAAACTATGCCTTTGCTTAAATTTATTTAATCAATTTCTGATTCTTATGTGTCCATGTATTCATCTAAGCTTCTACGTATCCCTGTATGCAACTACATATACATGCATCCATGTATTTATGGATCTGCCACTCTAGCCTTGTACCAATTTATTATGTTATATGGATATCGCATATAGTAACACTAATCAGCTCTTTCACTGTACATAGGAGTTGTTTTCATGAATGCCAGATCAAGCTTATATGTATCAGGATACATATATACTCACACTAAAAACTACTGAATTATGATCTCTTTTGTCCAATTTTCGTAGACATGTTACTATTGCAATCAAGTGTGTAAATCATTCGTGTCCAAAGAAATTAGATACAGGAATGGCAATATGTTACACAACCTTGTCTTATGCCTTTATAGCAATTTTTTCATTGCATTTCAAGAAAACCAGAAACTAGAATTTTATTCATATTATGTCATCTATGGCATTTACAACTTTTCCAATAATTATTACAAGCATAGAGTTCAGTATTGAATAGTTCTATTGTTCATGTGATGGCTTCAACATTGTTCATGCCAAATTGCATTATCTGACAAACTTAACATGCAAAAACCAAAGTGTCCATTGTGAACACTTATTGCATTCCATGGGACCACATTTCTTTGACGAGTTTTTTTGAACAATTCACTTCCCTTCTATATGTTTCCATATTTTGCATATGTGCCTATGAGCACATTAACTATAATAGGTCACAAAATTCCTTTATCCTGAATGCTTTCATCATAGCAAAAAAGCTCAAAGCAATTGCAGAATCTAGGTTTTGACAACACAGGCTTACAGAACACAAAAACAACACACACAAAGTAATAAAGATGCATAGAAAGTGGCTTAACTCTATATTAAATGACCAAAGTACCCTGTCCATGCATGTTCACCAAGCCACTCTAGTGCGTTCACCTCCAGCCACATGTCATTTAATGCATTTAATTTGCATTCATGCATTATGCTTACATTTTCTTGATATTTTAATGCATTTAATCTGCATTCATGGATTACGTACCTCTAGCCACCAACTTTTAAACTATGCCTTTGCTTAAATTTATTTAATCAATCTATGCGTTCGCATTATCCCAAATTTTTAAAACGAAAATGATTTATAAAGCTACTCAGACGAATAGGAAAATAGATAAATGCTAATTTTTGAATATATAAAATAGCTCTCCAAATTCAAACTATACAAAAAAATAAGTAATATGTTAAATGGCGAAATGTGATTGGTCAATGCTGCCGGTTAAAAACATTCCTAGCAAATGCATAGGCAAATTGAAAATACGTTCACAGGAAAGAGCTTTTGATTCTGAATCCATATGCATACTTTGATTCAAACTAGTGGCTGAAGGTACATAATCCACTGATGCAAGCTCAATGCATTGAATGGCATCTGACTAAAGGGAACACTGTTTGCATTGCTAGTTACTCTTTGAATATATAACAAGGTTCAAGGAAAAAACTCTCATTACCACACATGTTGACATAATTTTCGTTCCAAACTTCTCTTTATGAGAC
>VDFB02288700.1:0-26999 GCA_007258455.2 Sequoia sempervirens
ATAAATTGATTTATTCAAATTAAGCAAAGGCATAGTTTATCAAACTGGCGGGTAGACGTACGTAATGCATGAATATAAATTAAATGCATTGAATGGCATCTGGCTCGAGCTGAAGGCGCTGGAATGGCTTGAAGGCCACGCGTGGCCAGGGTACTTTGGTCATTTAATATAGAGTTAAGTTACTTGCTATGCATTTCTATTACTTTGCGTATGTTGTTTTTTGTGTTTTGTAAGCTCTTGTTCTGAGGAAGAGTTTATAGCCACTGAGCAAGAGATGTTACAGTTGCAGGGCCCAGACCTAGAAACGAGTTACTTGAGATGATAATTTGTTACTCTCCACAGATCCTTTCCATTGAAGTGCATCGTGAAGCTGTGTTTCATAGTGCTTTAGTTCACTATCACTATCACTTTTTGCCTCATGTGTCAGTGCATGTATGTATGTATGCATGTTTCTATGCACATATGCATTTACCTATATGCATATCTATGTAGACATTTGTAGATGCATATATGCATGTATGCATGCGACTCTGGATATATCTATTCATATATGTATTTATGCACATATGTATGTGTGTATAGATGCATCTATGTGTATATGCATGTAATCATATGGATGCATATATGTTTATGTCCATAGATGCATTAATCTATCTTTACATGGATGTATCTGTACATATATATACATATGTATACATATGTGTGTGTAGATATGTCTTTTCTACAAAAAAGTTTACAGTGACAGGGCAAAGGTTGTCATGGTTCCAAAAAAGTACACTTGCAGACAAGCTACTCCAGGCAATAAATAGTTTCTCTTATCAGTTTTCTTTTATTTTAATGTCCATAAGCACATTGGGTTTCACAGTGCTCAGCCTATGCTATTCTTTAGAGACTAGTTCCTTGGCCAAGCAATAGTCTTTTGTCCAATGTACAATGTGAGAGCTTAACAATAACTTGGCGCTTATGAGCTCTCTAAAGATTGCATATCTTCAATTACTGCAGAACTGTTCCATAGTGCAAGCTTTAGAGCCACAGTTCTGTTAGCATGTCCCATAATAGGACCTTACAAACAATATGAGGACAATGTGTTGAGAGCACTTTACAAACTGACAGGCAAATGCAATTTACAGATATAAGCCTAAACTCCACAATTGCTTTCATCTCTCTCATTGTCATTAAACCATAAAGCAAAGAGGATTTTTTTGCAACTTCTAATTTTTGCACTTTTACACGATAATTCACCTTATTAATTAATGAATCAAATTATCTTAATTAATTAATTTTCTTTTTCCTTCTGTCATTTCATATCTAATTAATTAGATAACTGTTGAATAATATTTATATACATAATAATTAAAACAAAGAAATAATTATAACTACCCTTGTGCACATTTGACCAATCAAACAAAGTCAATTAAAAAATCTGATTCCACTTATTCACTGATAGTATTGGCATACAATTTCCTTGAAAAGTCTTGAAAAACAGGATTACTCAAACACCAATAAGGATTCTAATTTGTAACATTCCTATCCAAATCATCTTCATTGAATAAGATGTTGTGGCATACATTAATTGGATGTATCGCATCATCTTTCTTATCAAGATGCTAACAACCTTGATTTGTATTTCTCCTTGGGTGTATCTAAATGCCATGAGTTATGAATTCTACTTGCATGTAGCTTCAGTGCACAAGTAATAGTAAGTGCTACATAATGGTACAAAATAAACTTATGCATATGGAAATGAAATGACCCCATTTAGTCAGAAAATCAATATTTACATCGCTTTCACTATTAAGTGATAGCTAGTTTGGCATTAAACAATAGCTATAAATTGTTTTTACCATAACTTAACAGTGCTAGCACAAGTCTGTGTTATTTTTTGGCTTAGTATTGATTAGTTCCCGTGGCCTATTTACACTTTTTTAGGCGCTTAAGCAAATATGGGATCTATTCCATTGATTGCTCGTAAAGAGCTTATACCACCATTGCAATAACAAAATTGCCCTAGTGCATGCATATGCAAAAAAATGTTCTATATTATAGGATACACAAATAGCAATAAGTATTTAAAAATTATAAAATGCAATTTGCATTTTAATACACAAGAGTTCTTACTTGGATTGTTTCTCATTCAAATGAATCTACATAAGCATTCTGTTTTGTTTTTATGAATAGCATAGTATATGTCACTCATTGTACTCATTTGTCTAAATTGTCCTTGTAACAAGAATCAATGCTTTCAACTCTATTTAAACAATCACGCACAAACTACACTAGGAAACATTGCTTGTCCCTATCACAATTTGTACATTTGTACAAGTATACTTGATCGTTTGATAGCAGATTACAAGGTCAGTTTTCCAAATTGTCTTTTTTGCTTTTCTTGAAATGCAATTGAAATTCTTCAATATAATAACTGCATAAAGTTCTTTTCCATGTATTCATTTTGTCATCTTGTATTCCTCATTTCTTTGAACATAAATGATTTAGAGGGCTGCTTCCACATATACAAACAGGAAAATGCATTTTCCACAATTGCAATAGTAATTTGTCTTCGAGCAATAGAACAGGTTTTGCTTATGTGTTAATAAGTTATACTTCCTCTATACAATATCCATAGAATAGAATGAACTGCTGGCATGCAATTTTTAAACCCTGTTTGCAGTTTCAAATAGCCTTTAGAGTCATAAGTCTTTGTTTTATGTCAACTGGTTTTTACCTATATGCATTTAAGGCAATTTTTTCATAGGACTACTTATATCTGTGGCAAGTTGATGTGCAGTGTGCAAGTTAACGTATGTTTAATCTTCCTGTTTTGCAAATAAAAGCCTACAAAGTTAATTTCAAAAGCTGACATGGCACATGAGTACAATGAATGATGTACTATGTCACTCATAGACATGATGCAATATTTTTCCATGGTCTTGCTTACATGCAAAGTGACATTAACCACAGTTTTTTTTTTTGCTCACATTGCCAATTTCACTGCGTGCTTTAAACCTCTACAGTAAAAGAAAACTGAGGAAAGAAACTATTTATTGCGTCAAGTAACTCGTTTCTGGTTCTGGACACTGTAACTATAACAAAGTCTGCTCAATCGCTATAAAATCTCCCAGAACAAAGACTTCTAGAATAGGAAAACAATATGCACAAAGTAATAGTCATGCTTAATAGCTAACTTAAGTCTATAACAAATGAACAAAGCAGCCTGGCTATACATGTCCACCAGGCCATTCCAGCAGTTTCTCATCCACCCACATGCTATTTAATGCATTTCCCTTGCATGTATGCACTGTGTGCCTGCACCTCTGAGTTTCAATCTCTTTTTTTAATTATTTAATCAATCTATGCCTTCACTTTTGCTTAATGGACCTATGCCTTTACATTTTCCTCAAATTTTTTAAACACAAATGATTTTAAAAGCTATTCCCACAAATAAGAAAAGCCATAGATCTTCTTTGATCAAACAATGCTTTTGCATTTCCCTGATTTTCTTTAAACAAAAAAGAATTGTGAAACTATTCTCTACATGCCACTTAATTCATGTTTATCTGAATAGCTTTTAAAATCATTTGTTCTTTGAAAAAAATCAGTCGCTAGGAAGTACATAGAAACAAAGGAATCTAATTACACAAAACATTTAAATACCAAAGACTGAGATTGACAATGTGAGCAAAAAAGATTCTCCTCGACCAATTGTTGCATGCAAACAAAGCTACTTGAAAATATTGTTTTGTGTCTGTGGCACTAAAAGTATACATCATGCATTGTACTCATTTATCCACTTTGGCAATGTAACTGGAATAAGTACATACAATCCTGCTGGGGGACAATGGATAACAAGGTCAGGTTGAAGAATTAATACTATTTTCCCCTTGTGCTTCTATTAAATTGTTTGATGTGTGGTATGTTGCGTAAGCTTCTGCTACTACTCAAGATCCATTTTCCAACATATATAGAGATTATTAACTTTCAAGATCCTCGGCAACATGATTAATACTATGGAATGCTATTGAGTAAAAGCACATAGGCGACAATGTAAACAATTATAGATTTTGTAATCTAGATACTAGCATTAGGTGCTATTCATACCCAACATTTGCTATTCCCAAACACACTAGGTTACACGAGAAACAAAGAAAATGATAGACGTTGACACCTATGAATTAACAAAGCGCCCCCAAATATCAAACATTGACTACGTGCTTAAGGGCGAGGGACTTTGCAGATTGAGTGCTTTTGCATACAATGTTGGTGATTGTTTGTTTGATTCATTACAACTATTGCTTAACAATCGTTACACATCAATTCAACTATGAAATGGAGCTATAGATTACTTCTTGAATTTCCTTCAAAACAAGGACAAAGAAGCAATAAAATCATACAACTATGAACTAGACCCTGATACTCTATATACATTGCACAAAGTACATGATCCACAAACATATTTCCGTAGAATGCGCTTATCTGCAAAGCCACAAGCAGATTGCACAGAAAGTGGATTGTGGGGTGACCTGTTTTGCATTCACTGGATATCCAAATGGTTGAATATACAAATATCCCTTTGGTCAAGAACAACAGCAAGAAGGTACTTACAGTTCAATAGTTTTGATTACACAGAATCAGTCTCTATACTATTTCATGACATGGATTCTTTAAATGGACACTTTGAACCATTGCTAGCAATTG
The DNA here is from genome assembly GCA_007258455.2 of Sequoia sempervirens. Lineage (NCBI taxonomy): Eukaryota > Viridiplantae > Streptophyta > Pinopsida > Cupressales > Cupressaceae > Sequoia > Sequoia sempervirens. The sequence goes on from VDFB02288700.1 coordinate 4,693, forward strand.
AAACACAAAACATAACTTCAAAACAGCCCATAAGTTCACATGAAATAAAAAAACTGTGCACAAAGTATCCTCAAATATCAAAGATTGACAATGTCCTTAGAGCTGAAGGCCTTTGTAGATTAAGCACATTTGCATACAATGTTGGTGACTGTTTGTTTGATTCGCTTCAAGTGCTACTTAACAACCAGTACACCTCAACTCAATTACGCAATGGAGCTATAGATTATTTCCTGGCTTTCTTTCAAAAAAAGGACAAAGAAACAATTAAATCATATAACAATGAACTAAATCCTAGTACTCTATATGCATTGCACAAAGTACATGATCAAGAAACATACTTCCGCAGGTTGCGATTGTCTACAAGCCCATGCATAGACCATACCTTGAAAGCACATGCAGAGGACATTGTCAATGACTATGGCACAATGCAATCTGATATCTTGTGTCTCCAAGAAACACATATGCATCCCTTAGAGCTAAATACCTTGCTGCAAAATTTTGATAGCTTCTCTGTACATAACATACATGGCATAGCAACTTTAACCAAGAAACATTTACTCTTGTCAAAAACAACACAACATGAAACCTCAAATATTGAAGCTATCACATTAACAGTAATGCTATCTAACAATGAACTCAATGTTTGTAATATTTATGCAAGACCTGCAACTGCCATAGATGAAGTAATCGCAATCTTGCAAACAATTATTGAGTCTACAAATTCAAAAAACATATTGTTCATTTTAGGCGATTTTAATGTTGACATGTCTTCAGAAAACAGAAGCAAAAAAATGCTTCACAGTTAAATGCAACAGAACAACATACAATTTATGTTGAACCAACAACACAGCATGGGCAACTCAGCCATTGATCACGTTTGGTCCAACACGACTACAAATATATGCTCTATCTATATATCAGAAGCATATTGGACTAATCACAATCCAATTTTCCTAAAATTGCATGTTGCACAATAGACAAATTCAACTTTATAGAACTTATAGCCTTATATCACCTTTATGCATTGCAATGTCTTTTCCAATGCTATATCCATTATTTGCAAGAGATCTATGGATGAAACTAAAAGACAGTCAAAGCAAATACAAACCACACAAGAAGAATCAGCACAATGGTAAAGTGCTCATAGTATTATTCCTTCATACTCATTCGCCCAAATCACAAATGTTCAAATAACATTGTTCCAATTCTTTGCAAGACACCAAAAGATGTATCAAAAAGACAAGCCAAATAGGTGCAAATTGCACAAGAAGAGTCAACACACCGGTAAAGTACCTCATTCTACAATGTACCGCCATTTGCTCAACTTGCTAATATAAAATTAGCATTCAATTGACATTATCCTTGTTCCTTGTAGGAAAAGAGTCAAGAAACCTAGGATTGTTTCAATCGAACAGCTAAATGCAAGAAGAGCTGGAGACACCTTCCAAGGTGATGTCCTTGTTGTCTACAAAGCAACATTGGATAAGGCCAACAAAACATGGGAAATGCTATGTGTTGATCTGACAGATCATAAAGCAGAAATGACAATCACGTTAAATGTTAGTGGAAACATTGTGTATCAACATGAGCCTAAAATTGTCCCGGGAATAGCTATTTCAATCTTAGATTTCCAAGTTGCACCTAGGACAGATTATGATAGAGGTGACTGTGATTGCATTTTGATTTTAACAGACATAAGCACCACTGAAAACATCCCCCGCCTCTGTAAAGAGTACAAATTCATCCCAAGTACGACTATCATCCAATTGCTAACAACTGTAAATGAGTACCCAGCTGGCACAATAGCTGCACTGGTAGTTGGTGCCAAAAATATGGGTACCCAATTTGCAGTTGACATCAAAGATGGCCACACTGACATAGATAAGGCACAGGTATTTTGGTCTATAGAAATTTTACCTTTTCTTTCAATTTCAAGCTTTTAATGTTCTACAATGGTCCTTATAACAATTTCCATAACAAAATCTAATCCTCTCATTTAATTGCAGTTGCTATTACGGTCAACATATGAGCAACAATACTTTGCACTCGAAGACCAGTTGCATACAAATAAAACACCTGCAATGCTTTTCAAGAATGTTGTAAGGAAAACAGATCAAAAGAACACATTTCACACATGTCGATCAACATTCATCTATACCTTGAATGACAAAAGAAGCTTGGAAAAACTCAACATTCTACTACATTCAACTTTCAAGGTAACAACATTCTTTTTAAAAAAATCTAGTGCATCCAAACTTGTATTTTTTGTCTCCTCTAACAATTTTGAGCCATATTCTATAGGTTTCTGGTACTCTAAAAGCAGCAAATGATTTTCCAATCCATTTCATGCATGCTGTCCAAAATGCAAATTCAAATTTGCTGCTTATGGCACACTCCAAGAAAAAATTGCTCACTATAAACAGTGCAACCAGCAAGTCAATTATACATTTTGTTTACAACTTAAAACTACCATAACAACTTATGACAATCAAACAATTCAGTCTTCAATTGACTAGGCCACCATGCACCATCTATTGCCCACACTGCAAAGGCTCAGCTATGAAGACTATATCAAGGACAAGTCAGCAGTGATATTCATCCTACGGGACTTCAGTGTTGAAGGACATTTTAGCCTTGACCAAAACAATGCCATTGTTGAAGCCATTTGCATTGACAAATAGACAAGAAACATCACCAGAAGGTAATAAATTCATTCATATCTAAACTTTTTCTCTTTTCAACCAACACCTCAAATCACTATCCATACAAACTATGTTTCTAATACATAGCATTTTCTTGGCTTTACAGGAAACTAGGAATAGAGGAGCACATATTTACATTGTTCAGACTTTTACTTTTTCGCCTTTCCATGCTCCAAGACATTTCACTAGTTTTCACATGTTATAGACATATTTGGTTTTAAAATACTCTATTGCTATTATACATTTAGACACTTCTATAGGTTACTATGTTAAAGTCTTCTAGAATATGGACATCTGAAACTCTAGCTTTGTTTTTGCACCTATGAAGACAATGGTTCTCTATGTACATTTGACATATATGTTCAATAATTATTATCCCTCCATGCATAATTCCATTCAAACTATATAGTTTAAATGTTCCCTTTTGCATTCTATCCTTCCTAGCTTTTCCAATCTTTGCTTTCTGATTCTTATGTTTTCAAGAATTTATGGTGACCAAGTAGAATTTGTTATGGATCTATACACACATACATATATGCATAAATACATATATGCATAGATATATCCAAAGTCACATGCATACATGCATATATGCATCTACAAATGTCTACATAGATATGCACATAGGTAAATGCATATGCACATAGAAACATGCATACATACATACATGCACTGACACATAAGTCAAAAAAGTGATAGTGATAGTGAACTAAAGCACTATGAAACACAACTTCATGATGCACTTTAATGGAAAGGATCTATGGAGAGTAACAAATTATCATCTCAAGTAACTTGTTTCTAGGTCTGGGCCCTGCAACTGTAACATCTCTTGCTCAGTGGCTATAAACTCTTCCTCAGAACAAGAGCTTACAAAACACAAAAAACAACACACGCAAAGTAATAGAAATGCATAGCAAGTAACTTAACTCTATATTAAATGACCAAAGTACCCTGGCCACGTGTGGCCTTCAAGCCATTCCAGCGCCTTCACCTCGAGCTAGATGCCATTCAATGCATTTAATTTATATTCATGCATTATGTACGTCTACCTGCCAGTTTGATAAACTATGCCTTTGCTTAATTTGAATAAATCAATTTATGCACTCGCAGTTTCCTGATATTTTAATGCATTTAATCTGCATTCATGGATTACGTACCTCTAGCCGCCAACTTTTAAACTATGCCTTTGCTTAAATTTATTTAATCAATTTCTGATTCTTATGTGTCCATGTATTCATCTAAGCTTCTACGTATCCCTGTATGCAATTGCGTATACATGCATCCATGTATTTATGGATCTGCCACTCTAGCCTTGTACCAATTTATTATGTTATATGGATATCACATATAGTAACACTAGTTAGCTCTTTCACTGTACATAGGAGTTGTTTTCATGAATGCCAGATCAAGCTTATATGTATCAAGATACATATATACTCACACTAAAAACTACTGAATTATGATCTCTTTTGTCCAATTTTCGTAGACATGTTACTATTGCAATCAAGTGTGTAAAGCATTCGTGTCCAAAGAAATTAGATATAGGAATGGCAATATGTTACACAACCTTATCTTATGCCTTTATAACAGTTTTTTCATTGCATTTCAAGAAAACCAAAAACTAGAATTTTATTCATATTATTTCATCTATGGCATTTACAGCTTTTCCAATAATTATTACAAGCATAGAGTTCAATGTTGAATAGTTCTACTGTTCATGTGATGGCTTCAACATTGTTCATGCCAAATTGCATTATCTGACAAACTTAACATGCAGAAACCAAAGTGTCCATTGTGAACACTTATTGCATTCCATGGGACCACATTTCTTTGACGAGTTTTTTTGAACAATTCGCTTCCCTTCTATATGTTTCCATATTTTGCATATGTGCCTATGAGCACATTAACTATAACGGGTCACAAAATTCCTTTATCCTGAATGCTTTCATCATAGCAAAAAAGCTCAAAGCAATTGCAGAATCTAGGTTTTGACAACACAGGCTTACAGAACACAAAAACAACAAACACAAAGTAATAAAGATGCATAGCAAGTGGCTTAACTCTATATTAAATGACCAAAGTACCATGTCCATGCATGTTCACCAAGCCACTCCAGTGTGTTCACCTCCAGCCAGATGTCATTTAATGCATTTAATTTGCATTCATGCATTGTGCTTACATCTTCCTGATATTTTAATGCATTTAATCTGTATTCATAGATTACGTACCTCTAGCCACCAACTTTCAAACTATGCCTTTGCTTAAATTTATTTAATCAATTTATGCGTTCGCATTTTCCCAATTTTTTAAAATGAAAATGATTTATAAAGCTACTCAGTCGAATAGAAAAATAGATATATGCTAATTTTCCAATATATAAAATAGCTCTCCAAATGCAAACTGTACAAAAAAATAAGTAATATGTTCAATGGCAAAATGTGATTGGCCAATGCTGCCGGTTAAAAGCATTCCTGGCAAATGCATAGGAAAATTGAAAATACTTTCATAGGAAAGAGCTTTTGATTCTGAATCCATATGCATACTTTGATTCAAACTAGTGGCTGAAGGTACATAATCCACTGATGCAAGCTCAATGCATTGAATGGCATCTGACTAAAGGGAACACTGTTTGCATTGCTAGTTACTCTTTGAATATATAACAAGGTTCAAGGAAAAAACTCTCATTACCACACATGTTGACATAATTTTCGTTCCAAACCTCTCTTTATGAGACCGCTTTGCAGTAATAAAAAATATACAAACTTTACAAGCCTCACATGCAACCATGCATCTTGCCCGCAAATACACTTCTGTATGCATCCATGTGTGCTGCAATACATGCATCTATGTACACATACAGCCATCGATATATGTATCTATGCAACTTCTTATGCAATCCATGGATATTTCCATACATGTATATTTAAGGATTTATGTATCCAGCTATGCATCTATCTATCTATCCATGCAACTATGTTTCTATGTATTCTTCTACCTATAGATGCATCCACGCATATATGTATGTCTTTGTATGTGCAAATGTATACTGGCATCTATCCATATATGTGTCAATGTATCTATGAATACATCTATCCATAGATACATGTATCTACGCATCTATGGATACCATGATAGATGTCCACATCCATGTTTCTATGGATACATGTATCAAGTAGCTTGGTTCCAGGTCTTGACTCTACAACAACATCATCTCCTGTGACTACACAGATCTGCAGAATAACAAAAAATCAAACGCTCAAAGTAATCACAATGCATCTCTAGTCACTTAAATCTATATTACATGATAAATCCACATTTTGTTTAATGCATTGACTTTGAAACACAATCAAGAGAACAGCTAAATACCACTTTCCAAATTAAAAAAAACAACTTTAGAAACATCAACTTCCAAAATTAAATACCAATATGCACAAAGTGATCATATTACTCTAACTAGATGACTATGAACTACATGTTACCTATGCAATCTAAAATCTAAAGATACATACCATCCTTTGCACCTATGCACAAATACATACTGTCTAACATATATACATAATTACATGTACACAAATATACATGCAAACCTATATACATGAATGCATACAAAGACTATGTTTCATGGGATTATTAAAGAGTTCACTTGCTTTCTATATGGTTCCATACTTTGCATGTGTGCCTATGAGGACAATAATTACAACATCCAGAACCAGAAACGAGTTACTTGAGGCAATAAATACTTTCTTTCCTCAGTTTTCTCTTACTTTAGAGGTTTAAAGCACACAGTAAGATTGGCAATGTGAGCAAAAAAAATTGTGGCTCACTTGCTCATTTGTTCCAAAGCTCTCTTTATAGCACAGTTGTGCATTGCCTCCAAGACTCAGATGAATCCTTGGTATTTCAAGAAAAGATTCAATTGGATAACACTAAAAATGATCTAAACTATGATTTTATAACCAAAGTATCCAAATGCATTGCAGCAATTCGAAACCCAACTTCCATTTAACATGTACAATGAAAGTAAACAGAACGAAAAAATGCATTTGCTTCAAAGTTTTTTAAGCAATTTCAACAGATTGTCCAGCCATTGTCCAAAATATGGTTTTCTATCAGCATAGTCCTTGAACCTTCTTTAGGTCTGACTGCTACTTTGTTAATTCATTCTCATTGAAAAGTCAAAATGTGAAATGTTCCCAAGGATAATTATACTTATTTATCTCTTTTAATTGTTATATATTCAAAGACTAATTAGCAATCCAAACAACCTCCCCTTTAGTCAGATGCAATTCAATGCATTAATTTTGTATCAATGAATTATGTACTTTCAGCTACTAGTTTTAATCGAAGTATGCATATGGATTCAGACTCAAACTCTCAAAATAAATGCATATATAAATGTGTCTTTTTCTTCATTTCATAATGTATCTATGTATCCATAGGTGCAATTATGCATATATCGATTTGTGCATATATCTTGTCATCTCTTTATGCATCTGTCTATATATGTATGGCTATATCTATGGGTACATGTATACCTCGATTTATGTATATATGCACCTATGAATTGCATACACACATCCATGTATATATGCATCTATCAATAACTTGCATGGATACATGTATATATGCATCTATGGGCTCATGCACCCATGTATATATGACAGCTCATTGGTTCCAAAGCTCTCTTTATAGGACAGTTGTGCATTGCCTCCAAGACTCAGATGAATCCTTTGTATTTCAAGAAAAGATTCGAATGGATAACACTTAAAATGATCTAAACTATGATTTTATAATCAAAGTATACAAATACATTGTAACAATGCAAAACCCGACTTTCATTTAAGATGTACAATGAAAATAAACAGAAGCAAAAATGCATTTGCTTCAAAGTTTCTAGAGCAATTTCAACAGATTGTCTAGCCATTGTCCAAAATATGGTTTTCTATCAGCATAGTCCTTGAAGTTTCTTTAGGTCTCACTGCTACTTTGTTAATTGACTTTGATTGAAAGGTCAAAATGTGGAATGTCCCCAAGGATACTTATACTTACTTATCTCTTTTAACTGTTATATATTCAAAGACTACTTGGCAATCCAAACAGTCTCCCCTTTGGCCAAATGCCATTCAATGCATTAATTTTGTCTGAATGAACTATGTACCTTTAGCCACTAGTTTTAATCAAAGTATGCATATGGATTCAGAATCAAACTCCCAAAGTAAATGCATATATAAATGTGTCTTTTTCTCCATTTCATTATGTATCTATGTATCCATAGATGCAGCCATGCATATATCGATTTATGCATATCTTGCCATCTCTACATGCATCTGTCTATATATGTATGACTGTATCTATGGGTGCATGTATACATTGATTTATGCATATATGCACCTATGAATTGCATACACACATCCATCTATATATGTATCTATCAATATTTTGCATGGATACATGTATATATGCATGTATGGACTCATGCATCCATGTATTTGTCTTTGTCTTTGGCCAAATGGCCCCTAATGGCCAAAGTATCCTAGCCACCCATGGCCGTCAAGCAATTCCAACGCCTTCCCCACCAGCCACATGCCATTTAATGCATTTGCTTCAATTATTTTGACCTCTCCATGTGTTCGCATTTTCCTGATATTTCAATGCATTTAATTTGCACTCATGGATTACGTATCTCTACTCGCCAGTTTTATAAACTATGCCTTTGCTTAAATTTATTTAATCAATCTATGCGATCACATTTCACTGATTTTCAATAACAACAATAATTTATAAAGCTATTCTGATAAATACAAACAGCTAAATGCTAATTTTCCAATATTGATTTATCAGAATAGTGCTAGTTTTCCAATATAACAAAATTAAAAGTTATATGTTGACATACATTTATGCATATTGTCCATACATGCATATATGCATATATGCCTTCATCCATATTTACATATGTATATGAATACATCCTTCCATGTAACATTTGCATTTGTACCTATATCCAAATGTGCATACATCCATGTATACATGTGGTCATATCTCCATCTCTCCATGTACTTCTGTTTTCTGTGTATAAATGTGTCTGTTAATGCATCTATGCATATATCTGTGAATAGCTCTACATATTTCTCTCTCCACGTATTTAATGTTCTCCACTGCATCAGCATTTACATGTTCTCTATTTTATGATCTTCCATATTTATTTTTTCCATAGTATATGCATAAGAACTTCCACTTTGTCTTTTGTTTTGACTCTTCTATCCATAAATATCATTATATTTTTATATCCACTCTTCTATTGTCGCATTTCGAGGAAGCTCAAGGATCTCAGTACCTTGTTCAGTACGAAGGAGAGTGAGAAATGCAACATGGGTCTTTTTCTATGTTTATATTGACGGACTCAGCCCTATGATGATTTTTAAAAGCATAACCAATACCAAACTAGACATTCTTCCACCCCTTGTTGCAAGAAATAATCACTTCATACCCTATTAATTCCATTCATTTCCATTTCCACCCTTGCACATCCTCTCTTCTCAAATCAAATACATTTCAAAATCCAATTATTTGCTTGTGTTGCATCATACCAATGTGTTGCATTCCTTTTTTCACTAAATCCAGCTCTCTCGTTGAATTTTTCATTTCTTGCATTTAATTGTAAGCATATAACTTGCAAACGATAAATTCATACCATTTACATTCCCATTCATTCTCATATCCACCATCCCATATCCTTGCCTCCCATGTCAAATACTTTTCATAACTTATTCATACACCTTATTTGCATCTCACCCTTCTCTCAATTTGCTCCCTTTGTTCCACTCGCATAACTCATTCTTCTTTTTAACACTCACATATCTTTATCTATCTACACCTCAAATATACCTTCATCCATCACAACAAAATTCACACCATACCAAACAAAGAAAAAGATGAAGAAAATATCAAGGTTATGCAAATAAACACTGAGGGCTTTCAAAAATAACACTCATAACATACAATTGTATTCAAGAGTTATTTTCATAATGTCTTTTCTAAACCTTGTTTATTACAGATCCCTAAAAGCGCGTATAACAGTTTCTTCAAGCCTATAATGTGTAATCAGATTTAACAAATATTTACATGTTTCCATGCATTCAAATGCATCATTAGGTATCCTTTATACAGTTGTTCAAAAAACAATATTGTATATGTTTCAAATGCAAATTGTTCCTGACATTTCTCGCTTTATGCACACATGCATTTATAGATTGTTCTTTGTGTACCAAATTACATGGACACATCTATACATCCATCCATGCATGAATGTTTACATGGATCCATATATTTATGCATTCCTTCGATATATGCTTTGCTAATATATAGTTTGTTTTCCCTTTTTTCCTTTCGCTTACTACTGCAAATGCTACTTGAGCATCACTATGCTTTCACAGATTTGTATTTCTACTTGATTTTAGTCTTTTCCATTCAAATTTCTTGATCACATGTCATGTATGCTTTTCACTCTTCTTTGCATTGTGTGCACATGGATACATGTATACATGCATGCATGTATACATAGATGCCTCAAGCATTGTTACAAATGTTTAAGATTATTTGCATTCAATACTTGAGACAAAATAATGATACATTTTTGCTTCTTGGATAAGATCATAAAGGAAATTTGTTACTGCAAATGTAAACATGCACCCATGAAAGAGTACTAGTATTCATTGGTGTTTCTCTTTTCACTCTTGCATCCTTACATATCATTATATTTTTATATCTATTCATCTCTTGTCACATTTCGAGCAAGCTCAAGGATCTTGGAACTTTGTTTAGTCCAAAGGAGAGTGAGAAATGAGACACTAGTCTTTCTTTTGTATTTGTATTGAGACACTCAGCCCTATGATGATTTTAAAAAGCATAACCAATAACAAAATAGACATTCTTCCACCCTTTCTTGGAACAAAAGTTCACCTCATACCCTATCGAATCCACTAATTTCCATTTCCAGCCGTGCACATCGTTTCTTCTCAAATCAAATACATTTCAACATCCATTTATATGCTTCTCTTGCATCACACCAATGTCTTGCATTCCTTTTTTCTCTCAATCCAGCTCACTCATTCAAATTTGTATATCTTGCATTTAATTTTAAGCATATAACTCGAAGATGATAAAATCATATAATTTACATTCCATTCATTCTCACATCCAATTTCACATATCGTTGCTTCGCATATCCAATACTTTCCATAAGCCATTCATATACCTTACTTGCATCACATCATTCTCTCAATTCCTTCTCTTTGTTGCACTTACATCGCTCATTCTTCTTTACCACCCTTACATATCTTTATCTATCTATAGCTCAAATATACCTTCATCCATTACAACAAAATTCACACCATACCAAAGGAAAAATTGAAAAAAATATCAAGGTTATGCAATTAAACACTGAGGGCTTTGAAAATAACTATGACAACATAGAGTTGTATTCAGGACTTCCTTTGAAAACGTTTTATACTATATCCTATTTATTGCAGATAACTAAGAGCACATATCACAGTTTCTTGGAGGCTAAAATGTATAGTCAGTTTTCATAAATATTTGCATATATCCATGCATTCAAATGCATTGTTGGATATCCTTAATACACTTGGTCAAAAAACAATAATGTATGATTCTTTTGTTTCGATCATAAATGTTCTTTTTATATCTGTCAAATGCAAATTGTTTCATACATTTTCTAGCTTTGTGCACATAGGCATATATACATTCTTGTTTACTTACCAACTTGCATGGACACATGTACACATAGATGGATGCATTTATGTTTACCTTCATCCATACATTTATGCATTCCTTCGATATATGCATTGCTAATAAATAGTTAATTTTCCCTGTCTTCTTTCATTTAATACTGCAAATGCAAATTGAGTCTCATTGTTAAAATACAGTTGTATTCAAGAGTTCTTTTCAAAATGTCTTTTCTAAATCCTGTTTCTTACAGATTCCTAAAAGCACATATGACAATTCCTCCAAGGCTATAATGTATATTCAGATTTCACAAATATTTACATGTATCCATGCATCCAAATGCATTATTAGATATACTTTATACACTTGTTCCACAAACACTAATGTATTGCTGCTTTGTTTCAGTCAGTAATGTTTTTCTAGTTCTTGTTTAAGCTGCAAATTGTTTCTAACATTTCTAACTTTATGGACGCAGGCATATATAGATTCTTCTTAACATACCAAGTTAAATGGACACATGTACACATCCGTGCATGCATATGTCTTTACATGGATCCATATTTTAATGCTTTCCTTTCATTTATGCATTCATACTAACTAGTTTATTTCTCTTGTTTTCTTTCATTTAATACTGCAAATGCAACTTCAGTCTCTTCATGCTTTCAGGCTTGCTCAGGTGCCAAGCATGCTTTTCACTCTTCTCTGCATTTTGTGCACATCGATAAATGTGTACATGCATCCATGTATACTTAAATGCTTCAAGCATTGTTACAAACATTATAAGATTATTTTACTGTAGATTATTCTAATATTTTAATGTTTACATGCAAAGTGCTACAAACACATAGATTATTTTACTGTACCTACATTTTATCTTACCTAATAAAATTCTTTATATCTTTTCAAATTATTTTTTGTTTAAAATATATACACAAAAAAATATTCATTCGTATTACATTAACAACATTCAAATCTAATTTATAATAAAATCAATACCTTTGTACAGTTTCATCTAAGAATTTATCGTAATATTTATTCCACTTATTACATTTTCATAAGTTAAACTATTACATTTTATTTTATATATACACAAAATTAATCTTAGGTACTAAGGTTCTTTATTATATTTTTGCTAATTACTTATTGTTTATTATATAAACACAAATTTTTATTCATATTACATAAACAATATTAAAATCTTATTTATAATAAAATCAATAGCTTTCTAGTCATTCATCTAACAATTTATTGTAATATAATTACATTGTTCTATACACGAAAATATCTTATCATATTACATAGACAGGATTTAAATCTTATTTATAATAAAAACAATAGCTTTATATAATACTAATCTTTATACTACATTAAAAAAAACATTGATTAATCTTACAAAAGTATATACTCAAATGAGCTACCCCTATCAATCTTCCACCTAACACTACTATTTCTATTAGCACTTGCATATTGTGATATGATAAACTAAAATAACTCAATTGTATTAATTAACATAGCATGTGTTCTACAACAGTACACTAAACATAACTTTATTTACAAATAGACAAACAAGCAAAATAAAGAAATATGGTAAACTTTGTTTCACCATGCATATAAAAATGGGGCATGTAAAGAATGCATTTTCCTTTTTTGCCCGCACACATGTTCTTTGTAAATAGTTGCAAATGATATTTGATGCTTTAGAAATATCTCTACATCAAAACTTTGTTCCATTTAAAATGACTAATGAATTTTTCAATCAAAAGGTTTTCTAATAAAAAAAAATTAAAAAACATTGCACTAGTCATAAATAGTTTATTTCTCCTATTTTCTTTCATTTTATACTGTAAATGCGAGCTGAGTCTCCTCCTGCTTTAAGACTCGTTAACATGCCAACTATGCATCTCACTCTTCTACGCATTATGTGCACGTGGATACATGTATGCATATATGTCTCATTCATTATTACAAATATTTATGATTGTTTGCATCCAATAGTTAATACAAATTAATAATGCATTCTTGCTTCCTAATTAAGATGATAAAGAATCTTCCATCTCACAAATGTATACATACACACACAAAAAAACAAGTACTCATTGGTATATCTTTAAAAAACTCCACGCAAACATGGTACCCATAAAAAAAAATTCCCTTGCATCCATCCACACATGTTACCTGTTCACATCTCCCTATGGACCTCATTCCCCATGCACCCTAAAAATTCCATGCATTCGTGCACTTCTAAAAATAACTTCAGACTTTTCTAGCTATTTTAAATACATTCATATTCCTATTTGCTATCTAAAAACTTTTCCTAACTCATAGCTACATGACTTTTACCTCTCGGCAGGAACTCGACGCTTGCACTTGTTAAATATTGTGACTAACTTTTGAATTTAAAATTTTAATAAAAATAAATAAATTGATGATTTAACTAGAATTGAAATAAAGTTTTATAAAAATGTGACATCCACGTTGCGTTCCATGATGTCTTTTTCTATGCTATAATGTAGGGAGAATAGCCGCGTCAGCAAATTAAACGTAGATCTCACTTCTCTTTAATTCATTGGACAAACCAAATAAAACGGAGATTTTCTGCACCGTTCCTTTTGTCGGTGAAAGATCAATGGTAGACGTGCGCTGTGGAATACCCAGGTCGGAATTAGATCGTTCATCAAACGAAATATCCTGCACTATCCTACTCAGTTACTACGTACGTTCTAAGACAAATGTAAAGTTGTGATAGATTCAAGTTTCAAATTTACTATTAACGACTTGGCGGAGCCCACCTGAGGTACACAATACGATCGATCAGTCTTCATCACCTCTTAACTCGGTGCTTTCATAACCCTAACTTTTCTCTCCAACTTCTCCCTGTGCTTGTCGTAATGCCCTCCAACAAACAAATGCTGAGTCATAAATTTATGGGCTGTACGTCTAAGATCACCTACATAATGAGCAACCTGTGAGAAATATGAGCATATTTATAGTCTTTAATAATTGTGCAATTCTCAGAGTTTTGTTTGTCTATGGAGATTGGAAGAGGTGAGATTATAGAAGACGGGCAGAGGAAGGAAAGGATGGGGAAAGCGAAGTACAAGAGAGGTGGGAGGGTGAAAATGGCTCCGAGGGGTTCTGTAGCAGTTTATGTGGGCGAGGAAGAGCAGAAGGAGCGTTTCATCATTCCCATACATCATCTGCATCATCCATTATTTGCAGAGCTTTTGGAAGCAGCAGAGGCGGCCTTTGGATTCAACCACCAGGGTCCTATCAAAATTCCTTGCCATGTGGAACATTTCAAGAAACTTCAAAGGATGATTCGCCAAGGTCATGCAAACCCCTCTTATTTCATAGTTTTCATTCAAAAGTGACATTTTAATTGCAGAAACTTGTTTGAATGTATGTCAAAAATGGTCTGAGAAGGACGATATGTTCACACCAGCCTCAACAAGAATATTTATATGTATTAGTTGTAAAATATTTAGTAATAAGTGTGTTTTGATAGTTGATACCATATATTATATTAAATGCAGACGTTAATGGAGCCAAACATTTTGTGCACATTTGGCTTGGCATGCCAATTTTGTGTCCATATATTAATCCTGCAGTTGAGGATAGGATTAGTGTAATGCTATTGTTAATTTTTGTTCAATGAAAGTGTATCAAGTTGTTTTTTATCTAAGGTTGTTTGTTTGTTTTTTCTTTTAAATCAAAAGTTTAGAAAGTCTATTTTTTCCATATTTTATTAAGTAATTATTCTGGTGGTTTTTTAGGTTAGTTTTCTTTGCTTGCAATTCAACAATAGGCAATTTGGTTGGGTGTTCAAGATTTTGGTTGTGCGGGATTAATTATAGATCTATTAAATTATCTTTAATAAAAGTGATGAAGTGAAATTAGATGGTTGGGTGTTCAAGATTTTGGATGTGAGGGATTACATACATACATTACTTACTTATATACTTATTTATATACATACTTACATACGTGCATACATACGCACATACATACATACATACATACATACATACCCACATACATACATATATACATACATACGTACGTACATACATACATATTTACTTAATTATTTACTTACATACTTACATACTTACATACATACTTACATACTTACTTACTTACTTACTTACTTTCATACATGCATAATTACATACATACTTACTTACATACATACATGCATGCATGCATGCATGCATACATACATACATACATACATACATACATACATACATACATACATACTTACTTATTCTTACTTACTTACTTACATATTTACATACATACATACATACATACATACATACATACATACTTATTTACTTAATTACTAACTTACATACATACATACATATACCTACTTACATACCTACATACATTCTTACTAACATACATACTTATATGATTACTTACTTACTTAATCACTTACATACTTACATGCTTACTTATTTACATATATACTTACTTACATACTTACATACTTACTTACTTACTCACATACTTACTTACTTACTTACTTACTTACTTACTTACTTACTTACTTACTTACATACATCCATACATACATACTTACTTACTTACATCCATACATACATACATACTTACTTACTTAATTACTTACTTACATGCATATATAGGTTAGATTTTTAAATGGTTTGAATGGTTTGAAATATAATGCTTAAGATTATTCATTATGGAGAGTGATTATACATGTCTAGTATGATTTTAATGTTCACTTACAAAATAGGATTGTTTTCATTACGGATAGTGATCAAAATATGATTACTTTTTATCTCCTATGTATTTAAGGATTTTATTTTGTATAAGAAGGAAACATAAAACTTTGGTAAAACCTATGCATTTAATGCCTTATCCACATGCCTTAATTGAGACAAAAAGGAATTTTATGTTTTTTTACAAGTGTTGAGTTTCTCAACTTTTTCATTTGAACCCTATCATCTAAAGAAATGTGAATTTCACTACATCTAGGCCAATCATTTATTATAAGAATCAATTTTTTAACTAAGGGAAAAGGGCAAATAAACTAGTTGAAAACTAATAGTCCCTCTTCATTCACATTGCAAAGTAAAATCATGTCAAGAACAAATTTAGCCTTCAAACCATCATTGGGATATGATATTATATCACTAATATTGTTATAACTATAATACAACCATCAAAAAGCATTGTCTTCTTTCCCAATACTCATTTTATGTAGTGAAGGGTGTATGCAAACCATAAAAGGTTGTATGTTTTATTTATTCTCAAACCCATACAATCTTTAAAAATATAAAGTGCTTCCCATTATGATTCAATAAGATAAATAGATTCACCACAAATTATGTAAGTATGGATAATTTTCAAGAATTCATCCCTTATAATAATAATGGATGAGTAATGAAAAAAAGTACTAAGATTACCCATAAATGGTTTTATTTCCTTACTACCACCATGAAAATATGCTCCATATATTCATAGAGGATACTTAGAATCATATAATTTCTTATGTTTTATTTTAAAATAATTTTCACCTTCCAATATTCATGTGTAAAGGATTTTAGAAGGTTTGTAAGAGATCTATAATATTTTTCTAGAGGATGGTACTTGATTAAAATACTCTATGATTCATATGCATCCACATAAGTAAATTTAATATGTGAATATTACAAGATAGCAATCCTAAGATTCAAACTCTAAGGTAAAATAACACTTTTATAACATTAGATTTGTTGCCATAGTGAAAAGTTATCACGGGTAAGGGGAAATAAGAGAGGTTTTTGTAGATTGACCAAATATCTAGATGAATGTTCAAATAGGAAATTTATGAGTGCCATGGATTGTAAAAATATTCTAATTAAATTTTGATATTTTTTATCACAACACTTTTAAAAGAAACCATTGGAATTTTATAGCCTAGAGGTATTGAAATTCCTAGGAAATCAAATGAAACCTATAGTAGCATCTACTATCCCACTTGAACATTTTGGAATTATTGGTTCAATTCCATGAGGTGTATATTGTAATAAAGAACTATTGAGAACCTAAAACTAAAACAAACTATTGCTTTTTGTAACATCTCATTTTCTATAATTGTGAAAAAAATTCCTTGAGTTAGGGAAATTTGGAGACACTTTTTTTATTGAGCCAATTCCTATATATATATATGTATGTATGTATATGAAAGATTGATATGTGACATAACTTTTGAGTATGCTCTCATAAAAGTTTGATAACTTTTTTACTCTTAAGGATTTTAAGGGACATCATTAGGTAAATGTAGAGCTTGTAAGGATCATGATGCCTAGATAATGAAAAAACTCCTCTACTAGCATATAAAATACCATCTAGATGTTTTAACACCATTGAATTAGTCCCATGAGGTGAAAATCACAAGTTCACTCTCAAGACCATAAATTGAAGCAAACTAATGGCTTTTACAATATTGCATTCCATTACAAGGAAAAACATCACGTGTTGAGGAATTTGAGAAAAGCTTTTATAGATTGATTAAATGACCAACTATTTACTTATATAAAATATTTGTAGGCTCCATGGATTACAAGAACATTCCTACCAAGATTTGATAGTTTTTTTCTTTTAGGGCTCTTAGTATACATCCCATTAAGACCAATGTAGTTGGGTAGGATTGGTATGCAAAGGGAATTAAATAATACCTCTAGTAGAGTATAACAAAACACATACATTTTGGTGTTATGATTTTAGAACAACAAAATTTAGATTGCAATATAACACTCTCAACACCATAACAATGAAGTAAACTAACACTTTTTGTAATATTACATTTATTGCCAACCATAAAGAGTTGAGAAAAATTAAGAGAGTATTTTATAGATTGGCCCATTACCTAGCTATTTATTTAAATGAAGAGAATTATACACACCAGAGGTTGTAAGAACACTTACATAAAAATTTAATAAATTTTTGCTCTTTAGAATCTTAAGGGACATAATTACACTAGTGTATCTTAGAAAAGGATAAATATTCCTAGTTAATGAAATAAGGATTTCAATAGCATAGACAAGCTTACATAAATGTGTTTAAACTATTGGTTTGATATAATGAGGTATAAATCATAATATAACACTCTTAGGACCCCAAGAATAGAGTAAACTATTTTTTTGTACATTATGTTTGTTACACCATGAGAAAAATGCTAGGAGTTGGGGAAAATGAGAGATAATTTTATGGATTAACCTAAAGACTAAATATATATTTAGATAGAAAATCCATAGATTTCGTATATTATAAAAAAAATTCCTATCAAAGTTTTATAATTTTCTACGCTCAAGGCTCTTAAGAGATATCATTGGATTGATGTGACCTAGAAGGATTGGATGCTTAGAAGAAAAAGAGGCCTCTAATACATTTGCTAGCCTAGTTAGACATGTTGGAATTATCCATTTCATTCCACAAGTTGTGAATTTAAAAATAACACTCTTAAGACCCTAATACTAAACTAAACAAATACCTTTTATATTATTGTACTTTTTTCCAAAGCAAGTAAACCACCAATTTTTTGTGGAAAATGAGAGATGATTTTTTAGAGTTACATAATGCCTAGTTGTATGTTTAGATGGATCATTTGTACCTACCACATATTAAAGTGTGATTTTTTTTCTCTTAGGGATCTTAAAGAAACTATAGTAAATTCTCCAATATATGTGGTAATCAATTTTCCTCAATTTATATATGATTTTGATGTCTTACAAATTTGATAGTTCAAGTTACCCTCCAAAAAATTTAAGATTTATTGTGTATATATCTTCATTGTAGAATTTATAAAAATCAAGAATTTCTCACCATCATATGATGCCATGGTGGACACGATATAATGGTACAAAATTGGGTGATGTGGATCAATATCTATGAAATAATTTTTGTAAATCCCCACCATCAATCTAGATCACCTAAGGGGTTCATTCTCCATTTATGTTACTAGTTTAACATGTGCATATAGAGTGATACACACCACTTCTTTTTATCATTTTATTTATTTAGTGAGATTGAAATTATATATTCCACATGGCATACATAGAAATTGTTAGAAAAGACAAATAAATATCTTTTTATAGGAGTGTAGACCATTTGAATTGCTAACATAATCTTCATTTTATGGCTTTTACATGATACATGATCATTCTCCAACATTTTAAAAATATATTTTGTATGAATGAGCTATTGAGCCTTATGTGTACAAATATTTCTCATATATTTTATATCTAATTTGTGGAACCATTGTGTATGTCTCCAATGCTAAGTGTATTGCATTATATGTAGCTTAAAGAAACATATATGGATCATGGATCATTTAACCAATTGAAAATATTGTTTACCTCAAAATATTATGAAGCTTCCACTCTAAATGAACTAGAAAAAAGATTAATCAACCAAATTACTACAATAGGGTAAAGAGAAGGGAACTAATAGAGAAATATTAAATAGGAAAAAATGCACCAAACATGTAAAAGGTACAATAGATTCCTCTCTTGAATTTAATGTTTTACAATGGAGATGGCGTCTTCAATTTTTCAAGCCAAGCTAGGGCACCCGAGCCCTAGCCCGTGATCGCTCTCTAATCATCCTTGCACTGTGGGGTGGGTCGTTTTGGAAAAGTTTGGGGGCTGCTTCTTTCTCTTTTCCTTTTTTTTGTTTCATGTGGCTACATTTTTCTCTCGAGCAACGTTCTTTCCTGGCTTTGAGGTTTTTCTTGTCTGAAATCATTGGTGCCATGCTTGGGGCTTTTGTTGTGAGGTGGACTTGGGCCAACGTTGGCATGGGGTGGAGATTTGGTTACTCTTGGCGCATGGGGGTTTTCACTTGCTGTTGATTTTCTTTGTTTGACATTGGTGTGGTAGGGCATGGTTGGTGGGAGTGTGTGTGAAGGGTGGTTCCAGGTGGGGTGGTGTGGCGTGTCCCCACCCATTGTCGAGTAGTGTTTTGTAGGCCCGTCTCGGGCTCAATGTCTTTATCTAGGGGTGAGACATCTGGGGCATCTCCCGATATGGATTTTTAGGTGGTGTTTGGTTTGAAGTCTCCAAACCAATGGATGAAGACTTTTGATAATAATTTATTTTCTTCAAATACAGGGCTTGTTGGCACAGGTTTTTCTAATGGTTCAAGGATCAAGAAGATTAACGGTTGTCTCGAGCCTTGCTAGGAGAGGCCTAAATTGGTGATCCTGCCTGAGATGATTGCCAAAGATGTTGAATATTATTCAAACCACTCCTTATATTGAAAATTTTTGGGGATGAGGGTTTCACTTTAGTTTTTGGAATCTTGGGCCTAGAGGACTTGGGTGCCAGAGGGAGAAATGGAGATCATGCTACTAGCTAATAGTTACTTTATGGTTACCTTTAATTGCATGGCTGATTGCAATAGGGTCTTTGAAGGAGGTCCTTATTTCCATAACCAGGTGGGGTTGTTTATCAAACCATGGCATGTTGGCTTTATCCCTTTGGAGGAGCTACCAAATTGTGTTTTGGTGTGGGTTCGTTTGCCTCAATTTCTGGTGGAATGTTGTTGGGAGGATACTTTGCACTTGTTGGCTTCACTGCTTGGAAAACCAGTTGGGTCTTCGATGCAAACCTTGGGTAAAAAGGTAATGACCTTTGCCCACATTTGTGTTGAAATTGATCTTAGTAATTCTTTGCTCGACATTGTGGATATGTGTGCGAGATCTTTCTCTTGGGTGCAACAGTTGGATTACAAGACTCTTCCTTTTCGTTGTCATTTATGTCATGAGTACGGTCATTTACAATGTAGATGTCCAAGATCTAAGCCTGTGGAGTCTTAGCCTGCCCAACCTCCTCGCAACCCCCTAAGGATAATAAGGGGAAAGGCCTTGTCTCTAGTTAGGTGGTTGGTGTCGATGGTTTTGTTTAGGTCAAGGATCGTAACAGGAACTGGGGTCAAAAGAGGACCTTCAAGGAAAGACAAGATGATGATACTTTTAACAAGTTTGAGGTATTGGATGATCTCAGCCAGCAGGAAGTGAACCCGAGTTTGATGAGTTTGGTTCAAGAGGTTGTGGTTTTTTCTTAGGTGGGAAATATTTCTGGTGATTCTTTGGTTCCACCGGATGACGATACTTTGCACATGGATACAAATGAATAGTTGGTGGTTTTAGAGGCGCTAGTTCTTTCTACCAAGGATTTGAAAGGTGGTGGGGATTCTTCCAATCCTTCCAGGAGAATCGTAAGTTCAGATGTGGCTAAGAGCAACAAGCCTTCTCCTCAGTTGCGCCTTATGCAAAGGGATCTTAAGAAAGGTGGAGTGGAGAAATCTGACAAACTTGGAGGAAAGAAGGATCTGGAAAAGATTAAATTGACAGGTGAGACTTTGGTGGATTCAGGGCCAGTAAAGACTCTAGATTCTCATTTTTTGAGCCCCTTGAAATGATTGTTTTATCATGGAATGTAAGGGGATTGAACAAAAACCCTAGACAAAAAGCGGTTCATGATTTGGTTAGAAATCAAGGCCCTGATATTCTTTTTTTGTAAGAGACCAAGCTATTTGTTGAGAATATGTTTAGTTTGACTCTTAAGTTGTGGAGGAATGGGGAGTGTCAGTGCATTGGTGCTCATGGGTCTTCTGGGGGTATAGCTTGTTTGTGGAACTTGCATAAGATCCATCCTCTTTGGTGGTTGTCTTCTAAATCTGCTATGTCTATGATCACTTCTAGCTTTGAGATGGGAGAGATTCTACTCCTTTCTAATATCTATGCTCCTATTCATATCGGAGGTAAGTAGTCTCTGTGGTCCCATATATGGTTTGTCTGTAGTTTTGCTCCTTTCTATTGTTGGATTTTGGCTAGAGATTTTAATGCTA
>VDFB02288701.1:0-18431 GCA_007258455.2 Sequoia sempervirens
GGAGTAGAAGGGTTTAGGGTTTAAGGGTTAAGGGTAGAGGGGAGAGGGGTAGAGGAGGTAGGAAGGTATGCAAAAAATTAGTCGATTTGACATTATATTTACTCTTTTGTGGTCTATTATAGAAAAAATTCATGATACTTTTATGTAGTTTAATTTCTATCTTGATGGTTGCTACAGGTGGTTGTTACTCCAAATTATGGACGTGGTAATGTTGTAAATTTACATGATGACTATATGTATGTGGTAAGTGATTATATTTTGTTATATGTCATTCCACAATTCAATTTCTATGTATTAACATCTTTAATTTTTATTGTATTAGTTGAAGGTCCAGAGTGAAGAGAGGAGGACCAATGAGCGTGTTCGAAAGACAAGAGAACCAACAGTCACTCCATCTAGCCGAATTTTGAAGGCAACACAAGATCTATTTCCTTCCCCTAGAGGTAAATGACTATGCATTAGGGTCATTCATTGTATGCCTATGTGACATTTTGGAAAATATGTTTTGTACAATTGATATATACGTGACATTTTATGTCCATATGGATCCTCTGTACTAAGCCTGCATGGCTTTTTTGGATATATTGCATATACTTTTATCAATATATAGCATTGTATAGCCTTATAACTTTTTGATTAAAGAAAATCTTATTTTGCTACTGCCATTCTTGAATGATGTTATCATGTGTATTGTGTAAATTGTATGCTTCAATGTTGTACGCATGGATTTTGTTTACATCTAATGCTTAATTAATTATTGCCGATTGCTCAATAAGCCCCATCTAAAGCGTATTGTGCAAATATGCTCCATACTTGGTGATTTGTATCCTTTGGAGTGCTTCAATTACTTGTGCCTCACTTATTCACATGTATGCTTCACTTATTCACATGTATACTTCACGTGTATTGTGTGTATTCACGTGTATGCTTCATGCTTCCAATGCATAGCAGCAAAAATATTTTGGGGAAAAAATCGACAAACCAAAAGCATAAGAGTTTTTGAAAAAATCGAGAAAAAATCATATTTAAAAAATTGTAAAAAATTATAGAACAAGAGATAAAAACTTTTTTTTTTGAAATTGAAAGGTATTTCCATAGCATATAGAGATATAGAGAGCAAATAAAATAAAGATTTTAACTAATGAATTGTAAAAAATAGATTTTTTTAGTTTATATTCAAATTGTTGATTACATTGCATGTTGCATATCTTTCAAATTCAAAGCATTACTTCACATTGCATATCTAATAACTAGATGTTGATAGATGACAAAATTTCAATTACAATATAGTTTCTACAAAGTCAACCTATGCAGTTATGCAATTGCTTCACATTGCATAACTAATAACTAGGAGCAGCTACCAGTTGCATTTTCTTATCATGGCATTGTATGAGATCAGATTTCTTTGAGGTATTTTTTTCAAATAGTTCACTGCCTTGTCTATGTTACCAAACTTTTCATACATGTCTACCAAAGCATCTTGTCAAATAGTTCACTGCCTTGTTGCTATGGCTAAAATCCTAAAACAAGTGATTTTGAACAAGCTATGGATGGTTGGAAAAAATATATCAAAAGCATAATAGGAAGAAATGGCATAGACAAGGTAGTGAAGTGTTTGAAAAAAATGCATTAAATAAATGTGGTGATGGAATGCCATGACAATCCATAGACAAGGCAGTGAACTATTTGAAAAGATGCCTCAAAGAAATGTGGTCTCAAGGTGATGGAATTCCATGAAAATCAAATTGATTTTGATTGTCATGGCATTCCATCACCTTGAGACCTAATTTTTTTGAGCCATTTTTTCAAAGAGTTCATTGCCTGTTCTATGCTACCACATTTTTTGGTGTAGGAGCACCATTGAATAGAAGTTGTCAATTCAAGGTTTTGAGGAGTAGGATTTAGGTTTTGAGGTATTTTGTCTAAAATAAGGTAAATGAGACCATTTTCTATTGTAATGCATCATTTTAGTTGATAGCTAGATGTTTAGAAGGTCAAGTTTGCAAAAAGTGCAAAATATTGAAAAAGGATGTAAAGTTGCTAAAAAGTTGCAAAATTACATTTTTAGGGAAGGAAAATGGTCATAGCATTTAAAAAGGTAGCTGTATGTGTTAGGATAGTTATTTTGGAGGGAAAAAGCATAAATAAGGTGGAAACCATTGATGTAAGTTGGATTTTTGAAGATTTGGAAGATTGGAACATTAATAATACTCTATTTTTCTCCATTTTTTTTGTATTTTTTGAGTTTGCAGTGACTGTACGGCCCGTACAACTACATAATGTTCTAAATATGTTTTTCATTCATTTTAAGGTGTGATTTTTCCGCTTATTTCATTTTATTTGAGCATCCAATAGTGGATTCGGTGTAAGTTAGAGCAAATTCTTTGTGACTGGTTTTATACTCTGTTTTAAGGGTTTGTAGCCTTTAAAATGTAAAATCGACCCATTCCACTTTTTGTGGCTCTTGTAACTTATGGAATGGGACTGAAACATCAATAAATAAGTGAGGGAATGTTGAGAGAGTATAGGGGAGGCCTGAAAATGTGTTGGGAATGAAGCCCTAGAGTGGAAAATTGTGTCTTCCAAGTGGAAAAGAGAGGTTTTGATATCGTAATGAGTGAAATAGGTTGGTGCAGCATTGTTTCTCATTGAATTAAGTATGTGCAGAGGTTTTTATACTAGTTTTAGGTGGTGGAAATTTTGATTGAGGTCTGGAAATGTGATTTCTATTAAAATACCTTGATTTTTGGCTATAAAAGAGGGTTTTGAGTTTAGGTATATTGGAGGGTGGATATCTAAGAAAAAATTGTGTAATATTTGGTTTGGTAACTTGTAGAGAGCTTCCCAATTGAATTTTGAGTGAAAGGGAAAGTTTAAGGTAGAGTCCCTTTGTAAAAGTGACCTAATTTGAGGCCTAGTTGGTGTGAAAAGCCTAATTTGAGAGAGTTGTATCAAATTAACCTATTGAGTGGTTGTGGTATATTGTTGAGTACCTTTATGGGTGTTTGAAACCCTAATGGTCCTAATTTGAAAGGACAACATCAAGGAGATATACCCGATTGTCCAATTAGGCTAAATTTTCAAAGCAACTGTACTCCAAACTATCTTCCCATCTCAAATAAATATAGAAAGTCATTTACCAGACCAAAAAACCTCCAAATCCACAATCTTTAACCTGAGAACCACTCCTTTAAGCCCACTTTTACAAAACCCTCTTTTTTAGCAAGTTTAGGGTGGGTTTATTGAAAATACTATTCCCACAACTCATAACACCTTTCCAAAGAATAAAACATGCTTAAAATAACCTTTACATGCTTAAAATTCTCCCACAAACTACTACCCCAAATTATTTCAACCATTTGCACTCTTAAACAACTCAATTTCACCAAAAATCATCAAATTGCCAACTAGGGCATCACACCAAACCACTCAACTCGCCTCCCCTACTCCAAAAACCATGCACATATGTTACCTACCCCTAATTATGCCATTCCACTAAGTTAAAGTAGGATACAATGGGTGGAATGGCTTAAAAGTCATTTTTACACACTGAACTATTTGCATTTGACCACATTTTTCCCAAGCAAGAATTTGTTGCCACAGGAAAAGGCCTTTGAAATAGTTAAAATCGAGATAGGTTATTATATAGGGGACCAACATTATCCTATAGGCTTAAACGAGAAGTTTCTAAGTGTCACGGTGTTTGAATACGAGCATGCTGAAGTTTACAACCATTTTGCACTTTTGACTCTTAAGGGATTCTATTGGTTGAATGTAGCTTGAAGTGAATTCGCGTGTTTTGGTGCAAAAGAGGACCATTCCTAGCATAAGTCTACCCACCCAGACATGTCGGAACAGTCTGTTTGGTCACACGAGTTGCAGAACGAAAGTTGCACCACTTTGCAACTTTGCACTACTTGCATTTAACAATTTTTCCATCAAGTGAAAATCCCCCACCATGAGAAAACCACTCCGAGATAGAAAAAAAATAAGAGATTATTTTTTAGAAGGGCCCAACATAATCCCATAGGATCAGACGAGAAGTTTCTAAGTGTCACAGTATCCGTGTAACAACATGCTAAAGTTTGAAGCCATTTTGCACTTTAGACTCTTAAGGGATCGATCCGGTTGAACATAGTTCAGAGCAATTCTGCGTGTTTGGGTGAAAAAGAGGACCATTCCTAGCATAAACATACCTATTTGAATGCATTGGAATAGTTTTTTTGGTCACACGAGTTACAGAATGAAAGTTGCACCACTTTGTAACTTTGTACTGCTTCCATTTGACACTTTTTTTATCAAGTGAAAATCTGCCACCATGAGAAAACCACTTTGAGATGGAAAAAATTGAGTGAGATTTTTGTAGAGGGACCCAATGCGATCCTGTGGGATTAAATGAGAAGTTTCTAAGCATCACAGTATCCAAGTAACACTATGTTGAAGTTTGCAGTCATTTTGCACTTTGGACTCTTAAGGGATCGATCCAATTGAACATAGCTCGGAGCGATTCCGCATGTTTGGGTGTGAAAGAGGACCATTTCTAACATAAAAATATCTATTTGGATGCGTTGGAATAGTTAGTTTGGTCACATGAGTTGCAAAATGAAAGTTGCACTGGACTTTGCAACTTTCAACTCCTTGCATTTGACAACTTTTTCCTTAAGTGAAAATCTGCCACCACAAGAAAACCACTTCGAGATAGTGAAAATCGATAGAAATTTTTGTAAAGGGGCTCAACATGATCCTATAGGATCAGACAAGAAGTTTCTAAGTGTCATAGTATCCGAGTAACAACATGCTAAAATTTGTAGCCATTTTACACTTTGGACTCTTAAGGGATCGATTCAGTTGAAAGTAGCTCGGAGTGATTCTGTGTGTTTGGGTGCAAAAGAGGACCATGCTTAGTGTAAAAATACCTATTTGGGTGCATTGGAACAGTTTGTTTGGTCACATGAGTTTCAGAATGAAAATTGTACCATTTTGCAACTTTCAACTACTTGCATTTGACAACTTTTTTCCCAAGTGAAAATCCGCCACCGTGGGAAAACCATTTCAAGATAGAAAAAACTGAGAGAGGTTTTGGTAGAGAGGCCCAACACAATCCCATTGGATCAGATGAGAAGTTTCTAAGCATCATGGTATCTGAGTAGCAACATGTTGAAGTTTGCAACCATTTTGCACTTTGGACTCTTAAGAGATTGATTCGGTTGAACGTAGCTTGGAGCGATTATGTGTGTTTGTGTGCAAAAGAGAACCATTCCTAGAATAAAAATGCCTATTCAGATGCGTTGGAATAGTCTGTTTGGTCACACGAGTTGCAACACGAAATTTGCACCACTTTGCAGCTTTCAACTACTTGCATTTGATAACTTTTTCCCCAAGTGAAAATCCATCACCACGGGAAAACCACTATGAGATAGCAAAAATTGAGAGAGGTTTTTGTAGAGGGGCCCAACATGATCCCATAGGATTATAGGAGAAGTTTCTAAGCGTCATGGTATCTGAGTAACAACATGTTGAAATTTGCAGCCATTTTGCACTTTGGATTCTTAAGGGATCGATTTGGTTGAACGTAGCTCAGAGTGATTTCACGTGTTTGTGTGCAAAAAAGGACTGTGCCTAGCATAAACATGCCTATTTGGATGCATTGGAATAGTTTGTTTGGTCACATGAGTTGCAAAATGAAAGTTGCACTACCTTGCAACTTTCAACTACTTGCATTTGACAACTTTTTCCCCAAATGAAAATCTGCCATCATGAGAAAACCACTCTGAGATAGAGAAAACTAGAGATATTTTTGTAGAGTTTCCCAACTTGATCCTATAGGATCAGACGAGAAGTTTCTAAATGTCATGGTATCCGAGTAATAACATGTTAAAGTTTGCAACCATTTTGCACTTTGGACTCTTAATGGATCAATCTGGTTGAAAGTAGTCTAGAGCAATTATGTGTGTTTGGGTGCGAAAGAGGACCATGCCTAGCATAAACATACCTATTTGGATGTGTTGGAACAATCTGTTTGGTCACACTAGTTGCAGAATGAAAGTTGCACCACTTTGCAACTTTCAACTACTTGCATTTGACAACTTTTTCTCCAAGTGAAAATCCACCACCACGGGAAAACCACTTTGAGATAGCAAAAATCGAGAGAGGTTTTTATAGAGGGGCCTAATACAATCCCATAGGATTAGATGAGAAGTTTCTAAGCATCACAGTATCCGAGTAACAACATGATGAAATTTGCAGTCATTTTGCACTTTGGACTCTTAAGGGATTGATCTAGTTAAACGTAGCTCGGAGCGATTTCGTGTGTTTGGGTGCGAAAGAGGACCATTCCTAGCATAAAAATGCTTATTTGAATGTGTTGGAATAGTCTATTTGGTCACATGAGTTGCAAAACAAAATTTGCACCACTTTGCAACTTTCAACTACTTGCATTTGACAACTTTTTCTCCAAGTGAAAATCCGCTACCACGGGAAAACCACTCTAAGATAGAAAAAAATGAGAGAGGTTTTTGTAGAGGGGCCCAATGTGATCCTATAATATTAGACGAGAAGTTTTTCAGCATCACAGTATCTGAGTAACAACATGCTGAAGTTTGCAGCCATTTTGCACTTTGGACTCTTAAGGGATCGATATAGTTGAACATAGCTCGAAGCAACTCTGCATGTTTGGGTGTGAAAGAGGACCATGCCTAGCATAAAAATACCTATTTGGATGTGTTGGAATAGTCCATTTGGTCACACGAGTTGTGTAGACATGCAAAATTAACATTCTGCATTTGATTAGGTTCATTCGTTTAGATTTCACATTAGGACCATTCATCAATTAATCAGGTGCACTTTCATCCATTCATTAGGTAATTTCATCTCCTAGGATCATTTATTTAAAATAAAATAAACATTATCATCAACCTTTTAATAAATCAAAAATCCATTTAAATCAAATCCTAAATCATATTCCATCATTTTCTAATTCAAATAAATCAAATATCAAAGTCCTAAAAGTCAAACTAACCTAATCATCATTAGATTATATAATCATCATCTATTTAATCTAATCCTGATTAAATGCTAATCTCACCCACTTGCATTCTCTAGATTTAGCCACTTGCACATATAAATCAATTTATTGATTTATTAAATCCAAGATTTTCCATCAACATGGCATTTATGGGGAATATTCCCTCAACTTTGAATTCAAAGGAAAGTTGATTTGTCCCTCCAACATTGCATTTATTGCTCATTTTCTTGTCCCCCACTTAGCATTTACTCTCAAATTTGAATTCAAATTCTCCCTCTCATGGGCACTCTTCCCAAATCTTGCACAACCATTGACCACTCACCACTTGACAAGTGGCCTCTCCTCATTGGTGGATCTTTAGTCCCACATTGGTCCATCTTCAACACTCAACATTTTGAAAATCTTCAAATAGAGGCTTCATCCTCAAGCAAATCCTCCACAAAAAATCTACAAAGTTCATGCAAGGTCACTCTCTTCATTTGAGAATTGATCTTGCCTATTTCACTCCACAATCTTAACATTTCATCTCCAAGATCATGCAAGGTCACTCTCTTCATTTGAGAAATGATCTTGTCCATCATTATCATTAGCTTATCAATCAAGGATTGGGAAAGGGTCACTAGCACATGTGACACCAATCCACTATAAGATGCTAGTTTGATCATTAGAATGATGCCTTTCTATGTTTTTCTTGTTTCTTTGACATCATTCTTGTGATTAGATGAATCTTATAGGGGATCTTTTGTTTGCTTTGGTTTACTAACAATACTAAGGGTTTTTGTTTTTGATCCAATGCAGATTTAGGGTCCCACATTATGGCGCTAGAAGGAGGGCCCGATTTGAAGCTATGTGAAAAATTGTTTTCACGTTGTCTCATTTGGGCCACTATTTTATATCAACTTGGATTTGTGTTTTAAATAAGCTTCAAAATAAAACAGGTTGCTTCAAATTGTAGATTTCTGAGCATTTCTCAAATTTTACACTATTTTATCTGCATAAACATTTATCATAGTTAGCTTCATTGAATAGTCTGCAATATAGAAGAATGAAGAAATCTATAATCATCGTTGTTTCCTAGTTTTGGAAATAAAAGTAAACCTTGTTGCTAGTAATACCACTTCTCAGGGCTATCATGTCTAAGACAGGGACTCTTGGCCAAGGATGGGAATTCAGCTTTACACCTGGTAATGGCGTTTGCTTTAGATCTTTTTTCACGCCTTTTTCAACTGTGCAAAATCTGCGACCAATGCCTTCCATAAAATAAAATCTCTCCGAGGCATTCTGCCACATAGTTCACGTGTCTTATCTACGCTTTCACAACTTGCATTAGCCTGACAATTTCTAAAGCCTTTTCTAACAAATGCATTTAATGCCTATCCTGCAATCAGCGTACTCCATGAGATAACATTTTCTTCAGGCTTCCTATCAAACAAATCACATACATTTCTTTGTGCTTCTATTTTGGCACAGCTGCACCACGTAGGAAGCTCACAGGGCATGCCAATTTCTCTGAGGTGACTAAAGCTGTGCTTTATCTAATCTGTGTAGCTTGCGGAAAACCTTGCCACTCTAAGATCGAGAGTGACTTACACATGAAGAGGACTGGCCACACAAAGTTCATTGACAAAACTACAGAGGCTGCAAATCCCATTGATTTAGAGGTGAAGAATGATCCCTCTCCTAGCCCGTCTGTAGCTGCAGTTGGAGAAGATACTCCCATGTCTGAAGGCACAGAAATGGCGGTTGCAGAGGTTAATAAAGAGATACTAGCAGAACTTGAGTCCATGGGGTTTCCTACGGCCCGTGCAACTTGAGCACTTCACTTTTCTAACAAACCTACGCAGATCTGAAGAAGAAAAGGCCTCACACATGTTCTATCACACTAGGAGACATTAAGGTGGTGAGAGCACTGGTGAAGGGGTAAGAAACTAAAGCAGGAGCAAATACTAAGATGGTCAATGTCATGCAAAAATTTAAGGGTTCTCAATCACCTTACAGATCTTTGTTCACCAATACACAACAGAATTAGCGAACTATTGAATCGGCGAATGATCACTTCTTAACATATGTTCTTTTGAGTGATTTTTTTCATCAAGTAGATTTGAGTTAAAGAAAATCAGACATTTGAACTTGAAACCAATAAAGCGTTTTTAAATGCTTAAGGCTTCTATTTTACACTTTAGTTTTCTATTTTAGATCAACTCATCTCTTTTGGGCTCTAAAAAGAATGTTTTGATTTTTGCTACAAAGGCTAAAATTGAACCTTAAAAACTCACTAGCTTTTTTATTTTGGACTAAAATTGAACAAAGCAAACTCACACTTCATTTTGGTGCTTAAAACAAACTCACAATTGCTTTGAAGGCTATAAAACAAACAAGTGCTTGAATTGTGTGATTTTTTCTTTGGTGCATTTTGAGTGCGTATCCTCTCCCCTTGTGCTTCGTGCGATCTAGGGTGCAAGAGAAACACTCATTATTGCTGTGAAACACTTCGATTTGGGTTTAAAATTGAACATCTTGTGCGAGTGTGAGTAGGTGCATTTTTGCGTACATTCTCTTTCTTTGTGCCATCAAAGATTGATCGAGTTACGGATTGTGTCTTTGCTTGCTTTTGTTTATCTTAGAGGGCCTGCCTTGGGGAAAAAGTACTCACCCAAGGGAACGACTCAACCAGTAACACTCTAAAGCCAAGAGTATTTCCAGCCGGGATATAAATGTGGGTATTGGTTAAACGCCATTATCACGTGGTTGGCTCTTACAAGATGGATCCGAAAGGGGACTCTTGCCGAATGGGTCAATCTCCACGAACGGAAAGTCCTTACTAGAACCCACATGCTAGAATTTTCCAAAATCCTTAATCTATTTGTTGGTGCAAGAACGGTCGTTCTAAAGCCGCCCCACACTTTTACGGTCTTCTAGTAGAGATGGAAAGCATGCCATGGGAGTTTCATGGGTTTTGATGCTTGGCTGCCCCAATTGACGTTAATGAGTTGTGGAGGGGAGCCAGTGGGGTCAAGCATCTAACCATTCGCTAAAGATAAGCGTAGCTAGACTTGTCCAAGTGGGGATTCAACAAATATTGTCTTTCACATCCATAGGGCTTGTACTTGTTCTGCGTTCGAAAACACAGTGCGTTTATCAGAAACATTGCGAAACCAACATTCAACATCATCATCAAAATTTCAAACCCCTTAGAGCAAATACCTTTGAAAAATCCCAAGAACTATTGCTTACCCTGGGGATTATGTCCTTAGAGGTTTCTAAGTAATTGGGTTTACATCTTAATTTGCTCTTACAAAGGTCAACATTAGGCAACCTTTGTCCTAATTTCTTGGAACTACCACATAGCACTTTGTGGGACGAAAAGAAGTTGTGACATTGGACATTCAGTTTGAAATATAATCAAGTGGTTGATTTTGGTAAAAAGAACTCATTAAGCAAAGATAACGAATTGGACCCCACACCTGTGATTGATATCTCTTGGTCATATTGGTCTTTTGTTTGCTCTTAGAGAAAAGTGTGTTCTTCAATACCTTGGCCTAGTAAACAAAGTCTCTCTAAGTCTCTTAGGATCAAATCAAACACCTCATCCATTTCAAACATTTATCAAAATTCACTCATCCAAACCAACTTTAGAGCTTTTGAAAACATCATTCTAGACTTAGGCGCATCATCAAAATCAAAATCACCTTGTTTAGTTAGGTGTATGGGAATGCATCCTTTCTCATACCTCTAGTTAAATTAGCAATCCTTTGAACAAGTTCATCCTAAGATCACATCCAACATCTTAGGGTTTACAAGTTCATCATCCAAATCAAACAATCAAAATCAAAATCCCTAAGTCTAGCATTGATTCAAAGTTCCTAAACGTTCAAACACTCATAAACATTCACCTTTCATCCTTCATCTCGTCATTGATCCTAAGAATCTTAGAGGTCACTTTTGCAACAAAGTCAAAACACAAGGAGAACATGGAATACAAACTTGATCCATACGTCTTGAGTAATCTAAATCAATTAAATCTTCAAAGCCTTACAATTCTGATTGATTATCAAAACTCACACTTATACAATCCATACATGGGACCATTACTTTCGACAAATGTTAATAGAACAACAAGTGTGAGTATGTCCAAATCAAAGATTGAAACACAATTCTCGATGGTAAAACCAAGCCCAAACCTACAAGTCTATCAATCGAACAATCAATGCATGAACCTTGAAATGAACAATGTCATCCCACTAAATCCTTACATGCCAAAGGAGAACGTACCAAGTGCAAGTTTTTAAAACATGAATCCAAAAAAGTTTGGGATAGATACATTTGCAAATCATACGAATATTTCAAACATGAACAATGGTCAATTTCAACCCATCATGCCAAATCTAAGTGTCATCGCAAATCAGAATATTGTCCAAAATCAAACACAACTACACACTCCAAATCTGCTTAAACAAGAGCCAAATCAACTATATCAAGAGAGTCAAGATCAAAATCAAGAACAAATTTGGCGAGATCAAATTGCTGCACTTTCCAAAATAGTTGAGGCATTGCGCCAGGGGAAATCTTCACTAGTGCCATTACCAACATCATTCCTTGGTTTAGGGCTTCCCCCTTTACCTAGCACCAATCACTCCATCCAAATCAATCCACCTAACGTCAATCAAACCATCACGTCAAATCCTTTGAATATACCATCGACATCACACCAATGGATGGTATCTAATCAAACAACGTTGATCCCAAATCAAAATATAGTCTCCCAAGGACCTATCACCTTGGTCATTCCAACCATCACTATCCCTTCAATCATTCCAACCACCACTATCATGCCCATCACATCTCAAACCCCCACAATCAATCCAAGCATATCTCAACCACTTGTCATTACATCCAACATGATTCTGAATCCGCCACCACTACCACCAAAACCAAATGTAGCAAGACAATATGACATTGCTCTAAAAGCTCACCAGTCATACCAAAAGGCCATCCAACAATATCTAGCCATGCAACAAGCAAGACAAGCTCGACAAATGCAACAAGCCTATCAAGCTACTCAAGCCTCTCTAGTTGCTCGACAAGCACATGAACAAACACGAAAACATTCAATCATTGGTGATAGCATTGATAATCTCTCCACCGCAATTGTCGAAAACAATGATCAAAACCTCTCCATCGAGGAGCACATTGAGGATGTATCTACACAATTCGATGATCAACTCACCATACATCACGAGCCACTTTTTAGTGATCTCTTTCAAAGAGTGTTAGGATTATTTGATCCAATTGACATAATGCACAATCAGTTCACCTATGATCATGTTGAAAATGTCTCTACATCGCCTTACGAGTTAGAGGACATATCTCAAGAATTTATTCCAAAGAATGATCAAAATCTTTCACCAAAGTCTAGCAATGGTCCTTTTCAAAACATGTTGATCCCCTTTGACCGCATGGTTACAGATACTGAAAGAACCCTGAACTCGACACTTGAGGATATTGAACCACTTACCATGTACAATGATGACATCCAAGAACCATTTATAAGCAATCCATCCCTTGGAACTGATCCATGTCAGGAACTTGATCTAAAGCATGTCGAAAGCAACTCCGAAATCATTCAAGATCAAAAATTTGTATCTTCAAGATACTACAATCATCTAATGGACACTCTCCTATCTATGCAAGATGATCATATCCATGTAGCACATACTCCTCCACCTACCCATGAGATGCTTTCTATGGATGGACACGTAGATGATCTTCATCTAGAACAAGATTTTGTTACACAAAAAGAGCAGATTCTTAACTCCTACAATCAAATGGAGTTGTCAACATCAGGATCGATTATGTCCCAAACTCAGATTGAGGACATCATGAATAAAGATATCCATCATTATCCGCCCAAGGAAACAAGTCAGATAGAACATCCAGAGTTAGCAGAGCGGCAAATTGAAACAATGTCATCTACAATGGTCATTTGTCAGGACATGTTTATTGAACAAGATATCTCAAAACGAGTAGAATCAAAGCATGAAGGTACTACTACCACCATACTGGGGGCAACTTCATCTTGTGCAAATGTCAACATAGGGAGCATGAAGAGTTCTTATGATGAAACCATTGCCAATACTACAACTAGTCATGTCATGAATCATCATCCACCCATCACCCCATCCATGAATCGGGACCAACGTCAAAAGAAAGATTTGAATCAAAGTACGAAGAACATTATCAAAGCAAAAGAAGCTAATAAGCATAATGGACAAATCAAATACAAATGGATACCAAAGAATACAAAGAAAGATCATCCCTATCAAACTCCATCAGTCAAAGAAACTATGGGGCAAAATAAAAAAGGGAAAAGTATCCATCAAAGATGTCCGCAAAAGAAAAAATAGGCTTCTCAAGCGACGTACAAAGTGTATCAAGCAGTTGGTCCTAATTCCACGCGACACTTCCAGATTCAATTCATCATTGTTTCATCTTCCCAAGTTTGAGAGTCAAAGGTTCCAAACTATCAACCAATCCATCTCTTTATCCCTAAACACACCTAATCCACTTCCACGATAATATCCAATTTTACATTGACCGTGTATTGGCAACGACCCTTCATCATAAGGATTCTAAAGGCACTTTATCACGATGTGCACACCAAGACAGAGTTAACTCCGGTATCGACGAAGCATATCAAGAATCCCAAAAGTTGCATTCAAGTGCATGTATCTTAGCAAAGCAGCTCCTTCAAGCAGGATATCGATGGCACATTATGACAGGGGCATCTACATCAGCAACACCTTGTGATTTAGCATGAGCTTAAAATCTTTTAGAAAAAACCAAAAAAATCAAAAAATATGAAAATCCAAAAAAATCAGAAAAAAGGATTGAAAACAGTAAAGATAAAAAATCGTCCTCTAGTGAAAACCGCATGGGTGACACTTTGGGCAAGACCATGATGAAAACCTGGAAAACAGGCGTCATGTGTGGAATCAAGCATCTATGTGCACCAATTTAGATGAAAGCATCTCATCCCATCCATAATAAATCGAGCATTCCATCCATCTCATCCATAATAAATCCATCCATCCATAAACCATTGATCCAATCCATTTGCATACATTTGCATCCATCATCTCGGTTATCTTGATCTTGATGACATTTTGGGGCACGCTTTACGCTTGCTTACGGTAAAACATCTTGACATGGGTCATTTTCATCAATCCTATCCTATGCAGCGTTATCTGAGCCATGAAGCATTATCCAATGAGCTTTCTTTATCTGAACATCTCATCTTATTGCAAGATAATCCGTCGCATCCTTCGTATGCTTACCATATCCATCCATCCATACACCTATCCAAGTATCCATCTGTAACATTCCATACATTGCTAGACATTTGGGGCAGATATTGGCATCTTGCTTCGGGAATAAATCTTGGTCTATGTCCTCCAACTTATGTGGCGATATGAACATTGGTAAATGTAAAATCAAATTAGTCAAACCATTTGTGAGCAAAAAATCCAAATCATCATAGCCCATGGCATATTTTGACGAGAAAACATTCCTTATCAAGCATCATCTTTCATCGAACATCAATCAAAACAATCGATATCAGTCACATCTAATTTGCACCCTTCAAACATCACATCAAATCATTCGAACAACTTTTGTTCCAAATCAAGCTTCATCAATCATGATCAATCAAATCATCATCATCAATCCACAATCTTGGGATATCCATCCTAATCATTGTGTTGCTTAACACTATCCTTGCATTGTTGTGCATCCTCAACAATGTTATCATCGTCAATCTTGATCAATCAATCATTGCATTGTTGTGCATCCTCAACAATGTTATCATTATCATCAATCCATCGATCCGATCAATCAACCTTAGCTTGGTTTTCAACCAAATCCCAAACAGAGCACTGATATCATCACACACATCCATATCGAAATCATCAAAATCATGCGAAAATACAAAAACATCCAAAACATATCAAAAAAATCAAAAACACTCAAAAAGTTAGAAAAACATCAAAAACATTGGAATCCGAACTACATCGTCTCTGAGCTTAAACGTAGGCAAGGCTAATCTTTGATCAGCCCCCGAGACACAAAATACAAAAACATCCAAAACATCAAAATCCAAAAACATCCGAAAAACATCAAAATCCAAAAACATTCGCATCACATCAAAAATCCAAAAACATTCAAAAAACATCAAAATCCAAAAACATAAGAAAATCAAAAAATCAAAAACATCGCAAAATCCAAAAACACCAAAAACACCCTCAAAACATTTCAAAACGTGAAAAACATCCAAATATTTGAAAAATCCACTCGTCCTGTTTCGATTTCACTCGAAATAATCAATCATCCATAATAAACTGATCATCACCTTCATCCTTTGGCAAAACAAACAGAAACAATCATAGAAATCAGCAAAAAAAAGCTTCAATCATAAAATCAAAAGCAAACAACAAACCATTAAACGCAAAATCAAACTCTTGATCACTCACAAACATGTCAGTCAAACTTATATCAATAGCTTATCAATCAACTTATCAAACCATCATCATCCTATACAATGCATGTCCTAGGATATATCATTCCGACAATGGGAATCATTTTGGATATCACCTTGGATTCTTATCCTATCAAAACACATCCCTTTGGCTAAAGGTATGAAGAACATTGGCTTGTTT
The DNA here is from genome assembly GCA_007258455.2 of Sequoia sempervirens. Lineage (NCBI taxonomy): Eukaryota > Viridiplantae > Streptophyta > Pinopsida > Cupressales > Cupressaceae > Sequoia > Sequoia sempervirens. The sequence continues at coordinate 15,736 of VDFB02288701.1, forward strand.
GTGTACTTGATCTTTTCTTTTGATTTATCTTATTGTACTCATTCCAAGGACCTCTCGATGATATCCGAATGAAAGATTTAGAGAGATAGGAATGGGGCAATGATCATCATTCTTTTGTTTGTTATGCTTGTTGGACGTTCTTGTAAAATAACTTGGTGAATACTTGCTTTGTTAGATATGTATGGAGGATGTTTCAAACAGCTTGTTGACTATTGCATTGATTGGTTATACCTTTCCATGTTTTGGTCTGAGATGTTTGAGACTTCTAATGTGCATCCTAGCAAGGTTTCTGTATGTCAGGTGTGAACAAGAATACTCCTATCTATTTGTCGAGTCAAAGTCCATCACACTAAGTACAACGCCATCCTGGTCCTTTATACCTTGATGCATCATACTTATGCGTGTTATCAAACATAAAGTAAGTGATCCTTTTAAAATCCCAATCCTTGATAAGCAAATCATCCATCTATCATCCATTTCTCATCATCATTTCTCATCATCATCTCTCATCATCATCTCTCATAATGTTGGCTTGTTGGATCCTCTCGTCATCATCTAATTTCTTCATTTTCTGCACTAACATCACAGCATGAATAGTTAATCATCATCATCAATACATCCATCATGCATCCATTATGCATTCATCTTGCATCCATAAACCATCAGATTTCTGCATATCATCTCACATGCATAATCATCATCATATAGATCCATTATTCTAAGCATCTGTATAAATCATCCATTGCATAATCATAGCATATCACATCATCTATCTCATCCATCATCGCATCATATCATCATTTAAGTTGTTTAAAATAATATAGATTTGTTATTCTAAGCATCTTAAAACCATCTCATTTGCATCATCGTCCATAACTACCCATTTTGAACCTCTTTATCGTGAGATCGACCCTCAAATCAAATATTTTCACTCGATCTCTCGAGGGGGCAATGTACCAATGTACTTCTTTCCGCTGGGGCATCCGAAAAATCATAAATTTTTAGAATTTTGATTGCAACAAGTTATTCTTTGAACCAACGTAACAAGTACATTGCTTCAAAGAGGGGAAAAATGTAGACATGCAAAATTAACATTCTGTATTTGATTAGGTTCATTCGTTTAGATTTCACATTAGGACCATTCATCAATTAATCAGGTGCACTTTCATCCATTCATTAGGTAATTTCATCTCCAAGGATCATTTATTTAAAATCAAATAAACATTATCATCAGCCTTTTAATAAATCAAACATCCATTTAAATCAAATCCTAAATCATATTCCATCATTTTCTAATTCAAATAAATCAAATATCAAAGTCCTAAAAGTCAAACTAACCTAATCATCATTAAATTAACATAATCATCATTTATTTAATCTAATCCTGATTAAATACTAATCTCACCCACTTGCATTCTCTAGATATCTCCACTTGCACAAATAAATCAATTTTATTGATTTATTAAATCCAATATTTTCCATCAACATGGCATTTATGGGGAATATTCCCTCAACTTTGAATTCAAAGGAAAGTTGATTTGTCCCTCCAACATTGCATTTATTGCTCATTTTCTTGTCCCCCACTTAGCATTTACTCTCAAATTTGAATTCAAATTCTCCCTCTCATGGGCACTCTTCCCAAATCTTGCACAACCATTGACCACTCACCACTTGACAAGTGGCCTCTCCTCATTGGTGGATCTTTAGTCCCACATTGGTCCATCTTCAACACTCAACATTTTGAAAATCTTCAAATAGAGGCTTCATCCTCAAGCAAATCCTCCACAAAAAATCTACAAAGTTCATGCAAGGTCACTCTCTTCATTTGAGAATTGATCTTGCCTATTTCACTCCACAATCTTAACATTTCATCTCCAAGATCATGCAAGGTCACTCTCTTCATTTGAGAAATGATCTTGTCCATTATTATCATTAGCTTATCAATCAAGGATTGGGAAAGGGTCACTAGCACATGTGACACCAATCCACTATAAGATGCTAGTTTGATCATTAGAATGATGCCTTTCTATGTTTTGCTTGTTTCTTTGGCATCATTCTTGTGATTAGATGAATCTTATAGGGGATCTTTTGTTTTCTTTGGTTTGCTAACAATACTAAGGGTTTTTGTTTTTGATCCAATGCAAATTTAGGGTCCCACAAGTTGCAGAATGAAAGTTGCACCACTTTGCAATTTTGCACTGCTTGCATTTGACACTTTTTCCATCAAGTGAAAACTAGACACCACTAGAAAACCACTCTGAGATAACAAAAACTGAGAGGTTTTTGTAGAGGGGTCCAACGTGATCTCGTAGGCCCAAATGGAAATTTCGTAAGTGCCATGGTTTCTGAGTAATACCCCGTCAAAGATTGCTACCCTTTTGCACTTTGGACCCTTAAGGGATCGATCTAGTTGAACGTAGCTCAGAGTGATTCTATATGTTTGGGTGGGAAAGAGGACCATTCCTAGTGTAAATGTACCATGTACTTCAAAAAAGATCAATAAAATTCATTGTTTCCTTGCATTTTTTTGTATTTTTACCAGAAGGACCTAATGTTTCCTTGAACTGTACGGTTCTATACAAGGTGATTGTGTTCTCTTTTTTAATCTCTTTGTGTTTCTACAGACCGAATACATATTTATAAACCCATTTTGATGTTAGGGTGCTTATTTGGTGAAAGGGTATAAGTTTTATGGG